>CM031240.1:310344073-310481573 GCA_018340775.1 Taxus wallichiana var. yunnanensis
AGTTACGTAATAATAGTTATTATTCTTTTAAAAAAAAGTGATAAATACATAGAATAAGCGGATACATAGACATCCTACACATTCAACCTCTTAGATCTTGTGTTATGACTTTTCATAATACAACTTCTTTACAATTACAATTTTACATTCAATAGGTCAATCATATTCCCTTTTTTCTTCTCCTCTCTTGTTTCATAACACTCTACCATATCTTCAACCTTTATCATTCATAATGCACATGCACACAACAAATTTATTATGCTAAGTGAGGTTATCCACTCCGTCTCCGTGAGTTTAATGATGATCATAATGCCTTATTCTTTTCGATATGCCCTCAATCCCTAGCAATTCACCCAAAGTAAAATGGAAAACTGAAGAATTATTAACTCAAACCACCCTTCAATGTGGGTTGCTCTGCATATCAATCTTGGAATTAGGGCTCATGTAGTTATGTGCATGTGTGTGATCCATCCCAATGTGTGAGAGGTCTCAACCATCTACATATATGTTCAATCAATAAATGCAATGATCCTTCTTTTTGGCACAAGTATGTAGCAACAAGCCTTTAACAACACAATAGAATAGAATATGGGTGTAATTAGGAAGACATTTGGCCACACATTATGGAAAAATCTTGACACATATTTAACATTGTACACAAATTCCTTTTAAAAAGTTGCTCAGGACATATCCTCATGTCATCTTCAAGGATTTTTCATCCAATAAAATGTAGAGCTAACCAAAGAGGACTAGTAATCTTCTCACATGTGAAGAAAAAAACTCATGCATCTCTACCGAAGAACGCCAAACCTCAAAACTCAACATGTGTACGCAACTAACAATTTAACAACATCAGATAATAAATATACTACTAAGCATAGTTGAACATAATAGATAACATGGCTCACCTAACCTCAATGATAGTCAATTGTATACCTCGGTAATGAGTAGGAGATAAGGCGAATAAATTATGTAGATATCCAATTTGTGGGTGAAAGCAAGATTTTTTAATGGATCTCTTATATATATTATGTGCATTATCTACAAGTTAGGCTTAACCCCCCTTTAATTTCTCAAGTATATGTAGTTCTCAACTTCAAGAAATACTCTAGTCCTGTGAAATACCAACAACCCCGTGCATTTTCTATTTCCTATTATTACACAAGAATTGTTCACAAATGCCCTTCAAGATGGTATCAAAACTAACAATACATAAATCACAAAGAATGACACTAAATATGGAAATACTAAATGTGAGAAACATTGATTGCTAAGGCTCGACCTTCACTATAGTATCAAGAGTGTGATCACTACGTAACCCCTATATCTCCCTTGTATTTTCTTTTGATGGCTACACAAGAAAGGAGTATACTAAATATTTAATTATTAGGATAAAAGGGAGCCAAACTCATATCAAAATATCTTCCGCTACTTACAATAAATTATTTTTTTTGACAATATTCCCATAACATTATTAAACAAATTTGTCTTATATATTCATAAGAATGCATCACTTTTTGACTTCATCTATACATTACGGAAAAATTCCCCTACTTACATAAATATGTACTTCAAAAAATACAAATAGAACAATACAATTTAAAAATTATAGAATCATATCCCTCAAACTTTTTGCATCACATCCAACACCAGACTAAGAAATGCACAAAGTAAAAAAATCATCAAAAGAGTACAATTTCTATCAAAGTAATACTCACTCGAGACTTCATAAGAGAATATGAACAAGGAGGAGAATTGTAATTTAACAAATTAATATATAAATACATATATTTTAAATACATTTAAAAATAATATTAATAATTAGATTTTCATTCTTTTGTAAATACAAGGAGCACATGGATAGGGTAATTCTTCTAACAATTAGCTACCTTTTAACTACAATATTAACATGTATTTTGATTTTATTGGTTTTCTATAATTGTTCACCATGATGTCATATTAAATATTAATCATCATAAGTTAGTACTAATGGTTTAAGTAATCATTATTTAATAGTGATACTTGTCAATTTAACAATATAATAAACAATATAATATTTTTATTTACAAATTAATCATTAGAAATTTAACATTCGATTTTTATTAATATAAATTATTATTATGTGTTATTTTAGAATAAGATTTACCTTACATTTAATGTTATGTATAAAATAAATATATGTCGTCATTAAAAATGTTCTTGTAAAACTTATTTGTGCCTTTTTATGATGATCTTACTTCAATCTTACATTAAATTTCAGTCATGTTTCTGATTAGCCTACGTCAAAAACAACAAACACACGCACACCATAAATCTATTATCCAATGTTAGCCCATCAAAAATTTGACGAATAACAAATGTCTTTAAACAACATGCTTAAGAATGATTCATAAAATATTTACAATACCAATTATCCTCACCTTCGATATTTCTCTGTCTGTAGAGTACCACTTTTCATTTGAATAATCCATTTTTAGCCAAATTGCCCGAGGCTTATGCTATTAGCCATGAACAATTGCTAGGTCAAATCAAATGAATAATATGTTCAAATGACTCCATTTTTTACTAATATAGAGGAAACCGAAGTTTGTTTGATGACCCCAAGCTACAAAGCTCTAACACAGGACAAGCCCTCTATAACTTTTGGGTGTAGTATAGTGGACCACTCACCATCACACAAGTAAGTTAGGAGTCGAACCCACAACCCGAGCCACCTAAAATGGTGGCCGAGGCTAAGTGAGCTAACCCCAGTGGTCAACAAATAGTTGCATTTTAAGGATCAATTGTGGCAACATTATGTTTAAGTGGAAACGTAGGTTTTACTATTACCTAAAAATCTTTACTAATAATTTTAGTCAAAAACAAGTGACGAAATCAATATTAGTGTATGAAAAACCAGCTTCTAAAAACATAATTAAAAAACCGAACTTATTAGATCGAAAAATTGAAAAATAAAATCATAAATTCTTGCTATAAGTAAAATAAATCAAAAAATGTGAACAAAGTTTAATTTTTAGAAATTTATCAAATTCATATTGGTTATTATATTCTAGATGTACCGTAATAATTTGAACAGAGTTGCAGAATAAAACCACAACAATAATATTCAAAACTTGTATATGTTCATTCATCCGACACCATACATATTTATAGGAAGAGAGTTTCTTATAAAGTAGGAAACTAAGTTACTATTAGTGTGAATTGTTTCAACAACTAAACAACCCACAAATACCCACAACTTATCAAATATACATTCACAATTATTTTTCAATAATGTGAACAATAAAGTATATATTTCCTAACATTCCCCCCCTTAGTGCAAACATGGTAGAAAAACATTCCCACACTCATGTGTAGTATGATCACTCATGTAAAGCATGTCCTACTATGTGACTCATGATCTTTGATCCAAAATAAATGCTCTCTACTTCCATGGTTTTAAACAAGCTTACCTCAAACCTTGACGTGAACAAGCCCCATCAACTGTCCACCTCGTGTGGTTTTCTGGATCTTCCCACAAACCCTTTCAAGATCCATGAATTGACTTATTCTTAGTGCTTTTGTTTGCCACTATACTTTTACATCAGTGGAAGTATAGGAATCACTATACTTATTTGTCATTATACTTGGCCATCAATTTTTAACATAACAAACAACTATAATTAAAAATTTGACGGATTAAAAGACTTTACTAATGCGACGCACACACAAATGTTTTACTTCCACTAGTAAGACAATACACCGTAGACCTCTACTATTAAAAAAATATCTTTCTATGTAGAAAACTTTCACCCTTGGTTCAATTAACGCTTGACTCTTATGTTCAAGGCTGCTATTAAAATTATATGTCACATGGGGTGTCAAACACCACATAAATAATATTTCATAAATTACATTTGAAGTATAAACATGTCTTTTGTATTAAAATGAATGAACCTTCCCTTTGTTCAAAAACATGTGCAAGTCATGTGGAAACCGCAATTCCAAAAGTATTTTTGTGAGGAAAGTTGATTCACATATAATTAAACGCAGCTTCAAGCAAAGGGTTGAAGGAAGTTGGGGATGGCACGCTTCAGTTCGAATCCTCCCAACCTTTTTCATTCTCCAAAGCCGAAGTTCGAGGGTGATGAAAAACTTAGAACAATCAATAATCCCCAGAGTCACGTGGGCCCGCTCTTTGAACATGTGGTGGTAGCCTGGTAGGTGGTACGAGCATGTATTTGAATATGTCCAAAACATGATGCCAATACAAAGATCTAAGCGCAACTGAAGTTGAAGTGGCTGAATAACAACACATGTATCCAAAAATTCTCTTATTGAATCTGCCCTGTAAACCCCTATGCATAAACAATTTGATGGGCTACTATCCAAGGAGACGTGGAAAAGTCATATAAATAAAACTTGACCAAACAATGATATATTCTTTCCCACAAGAACGGGGATCTAATTATATAGACAAGTGCCAAAAACTCACAGTAATGCCACAAGATATATATGCACTTTCACTAAGGATCCCAACATATAAGAACCACCATAGAATTAAAAACTCAATAATCATGAATAAACCAATATGAAACTAATCTATGATAAACTCCCACGCATAGGGCAATCAAGAAGATTGAATTGCCCCTTTGTAATTAAATCAACATTTTTCTCAGGAATACAATTTCTCTGATACCAAATGTAATCATTCGAACAGTCAGCTAGAATAAAACCGCAACAATAATATTCAAAACATGTATATGTTCATTCATCCGGCACCATACATATTTATAGGAAGAGATTTTCCTATAAAATAGGAAACTACTCTACTATTCCTGTGAGTTGTTTCAACAAGTATACCCACAAATACCCACAACTTATCAAATATACACTCACAATTATTTTTCAATAATGTGAGCAATAAACTATATATTTCCTAACATGTACTTCAAGGTCGCATCATTTTCAAGATGGGAAATGAGGGTAAGCATCATTAGTTATCAATAACCACTATTTGGAGGCTTGGCATGTCATTTCATATGAATGACCTATCCTAGTAATCCTTTACTCATATACAAAAAACTATCACCCCATTCTTTTTACTCACTTTATCTATTATATATCAGATTTTGTGTTTATATTAAATATGTAATATTCTATATTTATTGTTGATTTTGTGAGTTCATAGTAGGTATATAATATTTTGATTATTATGTCATATGTTTAACACCTGGAGAAATAGGATCAAAGAAGCTCCACATTGAAAACCACATTTGAGCTCAAAACATGTCTTCCACATATATATAGTGACAATATAGAACTTGTAACATGGATAGCTAATTTTTATGTTGCAAACTCTGCATAATCTTTTTGCATACTGGAACCAAATTGCCCCTAACTTTGTACTAGTGTGGTACAATAATACTTACACTGGCTAATTTTTTTAATAAGATGGTGTGAATCTATTGTTGAATGCGTCAAATGATACATTCTACAATCTTTGTTAATTTGTTTTATTTCTTTAGAAATAAGAAGAGCCTTATGTTGATGCAATGGAGGGAGCTATATCCATTGGGCCAATGTTGAAACCCCAAACACACGTAGAACAAGTTGTATCCAATAGGGTTGTGAATAACTCTAATGTAGCCAATTAACTACCTCCATTTGCTTGATATTTGTTTGGCTGATTTCTCAAGCATGTATCTAACAGATTAACATGGTTAGCTTTATTGCTCACATGCTTTGAAGGTAGATCTCTAGATTGTAGGCAACCCTAACAAGATGTGGGATTTCAACTTGGGTATTTTCGATATGAGTGCACCTCATTAATAGTGAAGACGATAGTGCTTTGGAAAATTCACAAAATCAATGTTATTTTCAATCTTATTATTCATATTTTTTCTCTCTATTTCGACTAGGTAATTTTTCTGTCTCATAGTACAACATACTCTTTATTTAGCTTTACCTTCTCCGCTAGGTTTCAACCCTAAGGGACTGGTTATATCATTAACAAAAAGCATATAGAAAATTTAAGTTTTAAACATCAATATGAAAATATTATTGTGCGATGCTGAAACCAATGATAGATAATGTTGAAATGAATCATCTCTGGAAAGAGAATAATCCCCATAAAATACAGTGGGTTGACTAAGGAATTGTTAGCAGTTTTTTCTTTAGTGCTACGCTAAAATCCTTAGTATTTGGAAAAAGAATCTTTTCACAGATGGTTAGAGATTCATGAAACATACACCTACTCTTGTTAATTCATGATATGGGGTAAGACCCTTCAGTGTTTATTAGAGGAATGCATCAAATTATTATGTATCAGATTGAAAGTTGAAGGATTAAACCATGGTCGTCATTTCTCCTCCTTGCTTACTTTGCACATATCATGTATGATATTTAATATCATCTCAATTCAGTGGTATGCTGGTGGGTAAGCTCTATCTGGGACGAGCATCTCCTAAAAATATAATTAGAAATTTTAAAAATGTGAAACACATAAACCTTTGAACTGTTGGTATATGTAAATACATCATCTTAATGTTTACTTAGATGTTTTACTTCCTAAGTTGTCTACACTTCAGATAGCTTCGTTAGATTTTTCTTATCTTTTCCTTTTAATTTCTTCCAAGTTTATCTTTAGATCATCTTATCCTCTCTCTCTTCATTCTTGTATATAGAGGAGGTTTGTTTACACTTCTTAAGAAATGTTCATTGATTATCAATAGAGTAATTTTGCATTTTTGTACGTGCACCTTTGAATAAGAATCTGTACTATAATGCTGCTAAAATACTTCTAAGTGAGTTTTTTTGGATCAACTGACCCTGATGTTTGATCATCCATTTCAAGATTGTTCAAAAACTTTACAAGAATAATTAAAAAGAATGCTATATAATTATAAAAATTCAACTGAAACACCATCCATGAATGCTTGTAAATATAGTTTGAACTTAAAAACGAATGCACCAACATCGCAAGACATCATGAAGAGCAATGAGCTACAAGCTAGTATTTAACAGGAAAACAGAAAATTACAAAGAACATTTGGTTCTAACAAATTTACAATCATCCATAGCCATTCAAGTAAGACACATATAAATGATAATCTAACATAGCTAAATGCTTGTAAAATGACCTCTCTTCATTACACCATTAGAAAGATACAAATGCTAGCAGACTGCAGAAACTGTTAGTCTGAAAAGACATGTCACAACACCATAAATGAATCAAAGAAAAATTCTTTGTTCAGCAATATTTCCACAGAAAGGATCCGTCTCTCTGAAGATGATTTCAAATATGTCTATGGATGTTTTCAAGCTTTATTGACAGCTAACATGGAGCACTCGTGAATAATTGTCCTCTCAAGATCATAACTTGAGGCAGCCAATTTCCATATACATTGAACTGTCTTGGGCTTAGATTTGGAGATTCCAATCTTCTGAACTGAGAGATGAAAAATAGAAAATTTTGAGGACAAACTAAGAGAGGACCATTATTTACACCTCTTCTCACTAACAAATCGTCAGAAGTATCATTGTCAGCTGAGTAATGTATCTCCCAATTTTTGAGATTTTATTGTAAGGATCTTGCATTGTTCTCTCATGGCCGTTAACTCTGCCTCCTTCAAATCCAGAGAAGCTCTTAATCTATCATTTGTTTTCAACAGGTCACAAACTTCAGATTCCTTTTGTTTGTTTACACACTCCAAATTTGCAACTTTAGCATGAATCCTGTCCCCCTGAAAAAATAAAAAAAATAGATAAATTAATATGAAATTAGATCAAACATTTGAATATAAATGTACATCAAAATATCTTGTGATAGGCAATATTATGGTGAAGACTCTAACCTAACTTACACAGAAAAGCGTCAACACAATATATCCTTTTTTTGGTAATAAAGAGTATTTAACTACCTGAAACATTATAAACTTGTTTGTAATTCTTGTTTGTCATATGCATAAAGACGACAACTAATAGAATCATAACCCCAGATTCGAAATAAAATTGCTAACTAAAAATATTTAAATTGGATTAATAAAGGTCAAACAAAGTACAGATAAAATACAAAATGTGGCAGTATTTGCAACAGTCTTGCCACCGTCAAAAGATTGACTTTAAAAACAGTAACTATTAACAGGTTTAGAAAATTGGCCCAGAGGGTGGATAATCAACTCATAGCATTGTCAACTAAAATTAAAATTATAAGACTACTTTTGAATCCGAACCTTTTTATCATCTTTCATACAGATTTTATGATAAATCAATATACTTAAAGAATTAAGCTTATGAACTTTAATGTTGTGGCAACCAGGCTGCTTCCTCTGCTGCTGAGGAAAATGCTATGCTTGACTAAGCTGGAACTGTGGTTGTATTGTTTGTGGTATCTCTCCAGTACATGTTCCACAAACTACCTTAAACATGATAAATGCTGAAAGAAGTCAGGTGTGTACTCAATTACAGAATGTGACATGCAGTCCTAAGTCTAAAAATGCAGCTGAGGAGAGGGAAAGATCAGAAGTGGCAATAATAGCAGCAATTTTTCTGTTTAGTCTCCCTTCCATTTCTTTTACATCCTATAGTATGGCTCATTTATCAATTTCGAATTCATCATTGTCAGCTTTCTACAAAGTTTCCCCATGAATTGCTTAGTTTCATGCACATCTAGATGCATGCCATGAGAAACATTATAAATTTATGTTTTTTCTTAGCCTTGTTGTCTTGGGGTCCTCTAGGAGGGAGCCTTTGGCAATGCAGATGGCATGGCATTGGAAGATGAGTGATAAAGAAGATTTACCAGTATGCATAGGCATGATAATTGAAGCAAAGGAAAGGCAGTTGTGTGAACATTATCCCAAATACTGCTCACATAACCCATTTGAATAGGGTATGGATGCCTGACCGAGTTGCTTATTTTCACTCCTAACCTCTCAATAATACTTCATCAAATTGATTTAGTGGTGGGAGTGGAATTTGTGTTAATTTTCCTTTGGGATACGCTATTATTACTCACTAAGACTGTAAAACCATGATGCAGCTGACTAATTCAGAATTGGATTGAGGAAGCCCTGAATGAACATCTAGATGCATGCCATCGGGAAAATTATAAATATTTTATTTTTTCTCATAGTTACCAGGGGACGGTGCACGGGTACGTGGAGACGGGTACGGGGAAACGACAATATATATGAAATTACTAGAAAAATACTATTGTACATTATTAATTTATTTAGATTCAGAATGCACTGAAATTTAAAAATAACTATACTTTTTGAAGTAAGGAAATCAAATGTTGACAAAAGATGAGTAATTCTATTGATATTTGATATCTCACATATTGTGGGAAGAGTACATTGTAACAGAAATATGCAAACAATCCCTGTGTGTGTGCGTGTGTGTGGGGAGACGGGAGGAGACGTTAACAAAGGTTCTCGCGTCATGACGGGAGACATAATGCCTTAAGCACGCGCCCCAATCGGGTGGGGGACGCGTCTCCCTGCAACTATGTTTTTCTGACCGGTTTGTCTTGGGGTCCTCTAGGGAGAGCCTTTACCAATGTCGATGGTGCAACATTGGAAGATGAGACATAAAAGGATTTACCAAATTATGAAGAAAATATAGCTACAAAATGTATCAAATGTGTTTGTAAAATGTTGAAGTGTTTTCTATTATATTTGAATACAAATACAATACAAAATCGCATCATCATGTGAATACAACAATTGGTTGATAAGTGCTATGAATTTATGATGATTGTCATTGAAAATTATCGTCATAAATTTCATTTCTATGCAAGTTACAATTTACAATAATTTACATTTTCCTCGTCCCTGTTCTAGAAAAATATTGGGAGAGACTCTATCGCTCTACTAGTCCCCACACTCGGTGGCATCCCTCGCTCCTCCTAAAGGTTGTGACTGTGGCTCCAACTTGATCGTAGATGGCGGTGGGTCTCATTGCATGTTCGACATCGCCTCCAAAGATGTCATCCAATCCAATATATCTTCCTAGTGCTTCTCCCCCCATAAATTCCCTCTAGAAAGAAGCAATCTCATTCTCTGTGAACGCAGGGATTTCCTCTTCTTTCCCAATCCACTCACTGTATGGATCTATCTCATCCAAATCAATAAGTTCATGCGATGTGGCCTCCACTTTTCTTGTGCGAAGCCGGAGATTGTATTGCACAAAAACCAAGTCGTTGAGGCATTTTTGAGTCAACTTGTTGCACTTCTTCGTGTGAATGGTCTCAAACAAACTCCAATTGCATTTGCATCCAGAAACGCTACAAGATTGAGATAAAATTTTGAGAGCTAGTTTTTGAAGATGCAGGGTGTTTTCCCCCCCAATCCTCCCACCAAGAACCTACAAACAAGATAATAAAAAGTTATACGTAATTAACAAAATTACATTTGTAACTTGTAACATGTAACTTAGTAAACATTCTAATTTTTATTACATGATGACTACGTGGTTCTCCCTCGGATAACTAACGCCGAAGAAAAGAGTCTCCCCCTAACATGCTTGTAATTCTGCAACTCTAAAATAATGAGGTCGCTCTTCTCAACCTCTGGTATCATCCTCTCAATATGGTTATCTTATAATTATCTTGACCTGCTATTGTGGATAATAGGCTAAGGCTACTTGGTCATCTTTGATTTGCCCAATCAAAGCAACCTATTTAGTCTCCATGGAAAAGCATCTCTCGAATGTCTTTATGAGAGTTAGCCCAAAGGCATGAGCAAATTTGGTGGGAATTACATTATCAAAAGCTCTAGAATTTATAATACAATTGTTGAGCTTGAAACTTGTGATGAAAAGAGAGACGTGGAAGGGTTCGATGTTCCTACTAATGATAAGAGAAAAGGCCATGAGATTTTGAGGGTAGAAATAGAAATACTCGAGAGGCTTAGGAGGCTTTGACGCAAGTCCAAAGGTGGCGGGCTGATCTCCTCTAATGAATTTCACCAATTGGTCCAGCTACGGATTTGCTCTCAACTATTCCATTTGGGACATTGTGATCTTGGTTTTATTTGCGTGATAAATGATATCAAAGGTGGGAAGATTGGTGGGGTGGAAGCTTTGGAGCTTATATGGGTATGAGGCGGATAATGGTCATTCCTAGTTTGGAGGTTGTAATTTGGGCAATGTGGAGCATGCCCTACGTGAGAACTTCAACTTACTTTCTTATCTATTTGCTTATTTGTGGACAGATTAGGCTGTGGAGGGCATTTTTAATGGCGTACTTCATATAAGGTATTTTGGGTGCCTCTTTGCTTTTTTCCTTGTCACTAGATTTCTCACCTCCCTTGCTTCCTCTTTCTAATGTTTTGACTAGTGAAGACAACAAATGAGTGACTGTTCATTTCCTCAAACACATCATCTTGCTCATCATAGTTAGACACATTCAAAGTATCCCTTGAGTAGAGTTGCCATAAGTTCACGAATTTTTGCGGTTCCAAAATACCCAAATCATCTATGTCAATTTTTGTGGTGTGCACATCCGCATCACCCTAATCATTTCAGCACATGTTATGCCATCATGTTCATTTGTCTCATGATAGTCACAATTTGCATTGGCAATACCTCAACCGAGGGTGCTCATCAAAATCACCAACCTTGGTTGGGCAGCTGGGAAGTGAGTCCGATTGTTATCGCAAGGAGTATAACTCCTTTGTTGCACATCCTTGTACAGGGGAGCTGATCGCTTTTGAGGCAACTATTTAGTGAGAAACAACAAATCAGTGGCCAACTTTTTGTAGCAATGCTTTTGTAGAACCTTGGGTTGAATTTTGATCTTTCACCCAGGCAAAGTCCTACTTTAGTTTTCCAGCCATTAGTAAGTCATCTTCCACTTCAATGGCCATTGTCTGAGCAACTACAAGGTCTCGCACTAGAGCTCTTCTTAGTAGAAAACTCATCTCTAGCAGCTGAACATTAATGAAGAAACATTTCTGGGTTCTCAGGCGTAGGCATGGCTGTAACAGAAATTTTATTAACCAATTTGTTGAATATAGCAACAAATTTCTGCATGAACTCTTGACTTGATTTTTTTATGACAGTTGGGCAATGAGAGGGTGTTCATCTACAACCGGTTTAAATCTCTCCTCAAACTTATTTTTCATGGTATCCCAACTGTCAATAGAACATATGATGAGATGGTATAACCATTCCTCAACTCCTTGCAACGTCTCCACAAGTGGCCTGACAGCCAAATCCTCATGTTGAACACCAAGGATTCCACATGCAGTCATAATTGTCAAGATATGTTCATCTGAGTGTTGCTTCCCATCTCCTGTATACTGTGGAAAATTCTTTCTAGAACCTTGAGGCAGCTTGTGAGGTTGGTATGTGAAATTTAGTGGCCTCGCAAGTGCAGCTCCCAAGGTAACCAATAACGACCATGTTTTGAAAATTTATAACCAATGGAAGAGTGGTTACTGAAAGTATCAAAGATTTGCTTATTGAGATTCCACATTCTTGTTCTCTTCTTCTTGGGATGGAAGGAGTGCTTGCAGACTTCTGAGTCTTTCATTTGCTTCTCTCAGGAGTAAGATCAAAACCAGACTCTTGTTGAATTTTCGAAAAGGGGTCAAAAGTTCCCTCTACTCTACTCATTTGAATAAACTTTCTTCCTACCAAGTTGAAGGGTTTCGCTGCTTGAGGACAACAGTAGTGACTCTTCATGTTCTTCTAGAATAGGAGCAACACTTACAAGTTATCATAAAGAAAGTGAAGGTTATGTGGGTTGCACAAAAGGAAAAAATGTGCCCCACGATGGGCGCCAAAAATTGTTGGCAAAGTATTTTTCACAAGGCAAAATATAGCTTTTTGCAAGAGTGAGAAGACAAGGTCCCTCCTCTATTTTATAGGGAGGTTGCCTTTATTCATTCAAAAACAAGAAAAAAGCTTAAAACGGAATATATACAATAAATACAGCAGATTGTATTGCAGGTTTTTGCATTAAACTTAAAAGTATGGAGTGTGAAACGAGAGAGAATAGTAGGAGAAGCACACATGAATGAATAAACACGGAATTTAACCACCAAGCAGGAAAGTAAATCATTAGAAAGTTGACAATTTAATGTTGGAATCTTGCATTCAAGAAAGGAAAGAAAGAAAGACATACATTTAACATAAGAATAAATGTTATCACCAAAGAAATTCCAAGACACAAAATTCTAGAAAATCTCTCTCGTATTTCTTATTGCGAATGAACACAGCTTTCTTGTTTCTCTTTATCTCAAGCAAAATCTTGGACAGCATCAAAAAGTCTTTTTACTTCATGTTAGTCCTATTTATTATAGGAGAGTGTACCTCCTCCTTCAATGACACCTTTATAGGCCCTTTTTATCATTTATATTTTACTTTTTACAAAAAGCAAATCATATGTTCCAAAAATAGAAGGCTCTTTTAAGTTAAGAGTTATTTACAAAAACTAACTCAAAATTAGAACAGCTCTCATTTAGAAGCCCTATCTAAAGACAAAGCCCCGTTGAGTGGCTGCTTCGACTAGTTTGCCTCTTGGCCACTCTATTCTTTTCCTTTTCCTTCAAAGATCCCAAACCCCTTTGCTTGAATATTTTTTTATCTTTATTTTATAGATTGCTCGAAAGCTTGGAACTATACTGGTAATGTCAAAAAAAACCATAGAACACCATTCTCACACTACACAAACAAATTAAATAAAACAAACCCCAAGCCGGATAATACAAAAAATGCACCTAGGGTTTAAACAGCAGATTTCTTCACAAATAATTCAGCCGTGAATTTAATATTGATTTACAATGGCAAATATTTACGGCAAACAACCTGAAGTCTGAAATGGATTGATAAAATATTGCCCAAAACCACCTGTAAATTTATTCAAACCAAATCGATTTGATATATATTTGAGGATGGAAGATACAATAATAAACTAGCATAAAAATACCTCGAACATCTTTGCATCAAACAACTATAGAATAAGTCGCCCCACTGAAGTTGTCTAATGCCCATTGCTGCAATTTATTTCTTTCGATCCTTGCTGAAATGATAAATAACCTATGTGAATACTATGAAGTTCCTGAATAGAAACTCCTCTCGCTTCTCATGGGGTTTCCGTCCACAAGAGGAATAATCCAGAGGGTTTTCATCCTTGGATTTTGTCTGAAAAGCTCTAGAGCCAACCGGGAAAAAATAATAATAACTTCTAATCCCCAACACAAGTCGCACTTTTTCCTTTATAAGCCAAAACCTCTCCAAAATGCAAGTCGCACTTTTCCCCAATGGATAATTTATTTATTATTTTTCTTAATTTTTTTTTTTCATTCCCAAAAATCGCACTTTTTGCCTAGAAAGCATTTAAATAATGTATTAATTTATTTCCATGTACTTTCCTAAGTCATAGTCACTTTTTAAGTCTATTAATTCATTATATGTGCTTTAATGATATTTTACTTTATTTTGAGCACCATATAATAGCGTAAAAATTACAAATCAACCCTCTTAATTGCTTCCAATCATACCTCTCAATCTCAACTGATTTACAAGATTTAGAAAGGAATAACACTCATTCCACTTCAGATTCAAAGGACCAATTTCATGCACACAACTTGTATTTCAAATGAGGGATCTTCTTATGAGTATGAATTGACTAGGAACTGAAAATCTAGATCAAATCACTATTGACAACAAATGGAAATGGAGCTTACCATGTGCCTTCCCAAAGCTTTGAATGATTGGTGTCCCTTGGTGATGAAGCTTACTTTGATCATCTCATTCTTCACCAAGTGTTGAATGTTATAACATCCTCCATAGATTTTTCTTCTAACCATATGCATGGAAATAAACACTCATTAGCCACAACCATATTCAATCCTTCCTTTTTAGAGTGTTCTCCATAATATAATATAAGCATCAAACTTGCCATGTGTTTTCCCTTTCAACAAGCTGCCCACCTCTTAAACAAGTTTGTGTAAACTCGACATTTTTAGACAAAGAATATGAAATGTGACTATTTCTACCATATCTTGTGTTGTCCATGCATGGAACCTCTTCATGGTTCTTACCATGGTCATGTATATCATCCACTTGCCTCCAATGATTTTGCTTTGGAAATTCTAGCAGCTCATCATCTTCATTTATAGCAAGGAGAAATTGGTCCTCCATTCCAACTTTACTTCACCCATATGCAAATCTGATTTGTCCTTCTCTTTTAGCTCATGCCCCATGGTTTTCTCCTCAAAACATGCCCTTTTGTATTGTTGTTTTGAATATCAGTCAATGACTCATTCTAGGAGGTGTGTTAGGCACCTCTGGGGCTCCCACTTTACCTCTTTTGAATCCCATGGACTCCGTAAGTGACATGGCAATGAATAGATGAAAGGGCTCTAAACTCCTTATACCATGCAGCCATGTTGTGTCTCCTTTGAAACCTTGGAAGGGTTTCTTCTTTCTCTGATTTTTCCTATCCAAAGTCAATCCAAAACAATCATTAGGCACTAATAAACTATCCAACATCAAGGGAACACTACCTTGGGATGTAGGATCCATGATTCCTCTTTTGTGCTTTGGTTCTTGCTCCATATTCACACCCCACTCTTGTATCTTCAAGGTGTTGTTTGAAAAATCAGTCAATGGCTTGTCTTTGGCAAGAGTGACGAAGCCTCTATTGCTTCCAAGGGCTGCTCCCTAACCATACCCAATAATTTTGGGTTTTCTTTTTCCTTGAACTTAGTGTGGGGCTTAATCCTCCCTTTCTTCACTCCCAAGAACTCAACAAGAGTCAAGGAATTTCGAATCTCCTCCGGAAGAGCTTTGTACTCTTCAAAACATGAAGCAATGTGTTGCCCCAATGGCTGCCCTGCTTCCTCCTCATGCATGGCCTCTCTCCTAGGTAGGAAAGAAGGACGGAAAGAGCGAGTAGGAGCTTCACTTTGGGTTCTTTGTGGCCGCCTTAAGTGTTGATCACCGGAAGCACCCTTTTTACCATTGTTACCTCCTAGTGCATGGCGGTTGTGTAAAACATGAGCTAGCAATCCAATGGAGTCCATCAACCTCTCTTGTCCTTCTACCAATTTGTCAAGCTTTGATTCCATGGCTGATCCACAAACCCTTGCCTCAGATCTTATGCTCTAATACCACTGTAATATCCCTTTTGGGGATAAAACTAAAAATTAAGGAAATTAGCTCAAACACCAAATAACCAAGTCTGATTTTTAAAACCAGCCAACTGAAAATAATCTGATTTTTGCAATATTCTAGGGCAGCAAACTGTTTATGGAATTTAACTTCACTTTTGAGCCTTCAAAACCCTTCAATTAGCCCCACTTGAATTTCTAAAATTATGATATAACCTCAACAATCATGTAGTGCAAGAAATCTGATTTTTAATGCCCTAGATATGAAGATATGAATTTCATGAAACCCTTGTCTGCAGTGTATTTTAAAAAATCATAACTCAACTTAGAAAGCACCAAAAATCATGAAACTTGAGATATTGGCCTTATAAAATATAGAGAATAAGATGATAATTCCATATTTGCCAAAATGTCACAGCACATACCAAAACATCACTCCAATATAGGTCACCCCTCTTGAAATTAAATATAATTTGCACCAACGATTGATAAAATGGAAGATGTCACCTTTATAAATCATAGGGAGCTAAACCATGCAAAGAAATCACATAAAACCAACAATATCCTTGAAAACATACCTTTAAGCAAGTCGCTTACTTACAAAATCTGTTATAACCAACAATAAAGATCAACACAAATGAGATAATGTGGGTTTTCCTCCGCACTACCCTCTCCTCAAGGGTTTTCGTCCTTGGGAGGTACTCGATTCAAAGGTTTTCGTCCTCAACCAGAAAGGGGCTTCAACAAGCAACCTTCACCAATAAGAAAGATTCACTAAAAGCATCCTTACAAATGACTAAGAGACCTTATATCTATGTTCCATGGGGACGCGTCCCCTATGTTTTTTAGCTCGTCCCCGTACCGGGGACGTTTCGGAACCTCGGGGACGGGTAGGAAACGTCCCCTTCCCGTCCCCAAACTTTGCAAATTTTAGGAAACGTCCCGGGACGTAAAAAAATAGGGGCGGGGACGTCCCGGTACATTTAGGGGATGCCTAGAAGTCTCCTAAACGATTATCTGGGACGTCTAGCCATCCCCTACCGTCCCCTAAGCAAACAGCCTTAAAAAAACACATTTTTAAAATTAAAAAAACACTTTTAGTAGTGTCTTATCGACTCTTTTGTTATGTTTAGTTGTAGTTGACAGTTGTGTTTTAACCAAAAACCATTGGATCTTTGATTCTTTTGTCATATAAACAGAATGATTCATTTCAGGGGAAGGGCACTGATGTGACAGTTCCTCCCTGTACCAAGTGATTGTATTGAAGTTTGAACACTACCTTATGCAATAAATTTGTTATTCAAAACAATGTTTATATTTAAATCAATGGTCTGCATTGATTAGATAATTGAGGAGATTGAAGATGAAATGGGCTGGTATATTCCGCTATTATAATTGAGAGAAATACTTTATATGCTATTAAATGTCACCCCTTTGTTTTGGATATCTTCAATCAAAGCTGCATGTTGGCTTCGTTCAAATGGTCAACAACAGACCTTTAAGAAGTCATGTGTGGTTAGTCTTAGTTATCATCCATTGGTATAATCTATAAGTTGTGAGAGAAATGAATAAAATAGTTCTATTATAAAGTATGGAGCTTATACTTGTAGTCTCTTTAGATTACATGACATTGATAGGATTCTTATCGTGTGATTTCAATTTTGAATTTTGAAGCCTGCATGTTGTTTATCATCCATCCTTAATAAATTTATATGCTACCACACAATTCAAACAGTTCTATCAACATTTACTTTATGGATGTCTACAAGAAAATATATTGTAGCGCTTTTCTTTCCATAGAAATACGCCACAAAATGCCAGACCTTTTGGTCTTTGATCTTGGTATATCATATTCTTGTTACAAACCAATTTTTTCCTACACGAATGGGGAGTTTTCATGCAAGAAGACAGTGAGGAATGCTTTAAGTTTAAGTTTATCAATGTGTTATACTTATCATATGAATATTTGAAATTTCCTATATTTTTAAGGTTAAATGATAAATCTTATGTGAAATCTCAATTCAACTCTAATTTTATGTATTAAGGTTTGCTTTAGCAATGTTATCATATGAATATTTGAAATTTCCTATATTTTTTAAATTTTCCCTTATTTTTTAATAGCCGTCCCCTGCCGTCCCCTAAAAAAAGGCCTAAAAAAATCCGTCCCGGAAACACGCCCCTCGTCCCTGTCAGTCCCGTCCCAGAAACTTGGTGGAACATAGTCTTATATAGACATAAGGGGTGCTTATTACAATGCAATCCAAAAAGGTTGACCCCTTAAGGGAGGATCTTTTAAAATTTCATTAAGTATTGGGCCTACATGCCACAAATACTTATTTTATTTCCTAATTACATAGCCATCTATTGGAGCGTTAATCGCCCAATAGGAATACATAAATATATAAATGAAATAACTATCAAAATAATGATGCAATTATGAAGTTCAGATCTTCCCCTTGCTTTCTCCTTAAACCCACAGGGAGAAAATGGGCCAAGGTCTTCAATTGGAATTAGCTCGAAAAGGCAACATGACAAACCGGCCTCACCCAATCAATTTTGCCTATGTCCTCCAAAAGAAGGTCAAGACAATGAGCCACACAAGGAGTCAAAAGAGTGATGTATGTCTCTCCTGCAATAGTCTCTCAACCGCCACATATGTTGTTGCATTGTCTGTGACAACTTGCACAACATTCTATATGCCCACCTCTATACAATCTTCTCCAACATAACACTCAAATTCTCTACCTTTTTTACTATGTTATAAGCACCAATAGAGTTCAAAAACATCATCTCACCATTTTAAGCCACTAAAAATTAATGAGGGTGTGGTTCCTTCCATCCATCCACCCATATGAAAGAATGGTGCATCCGTATTTATGCCATTGTCAGAGCTTTTTATCTTCTAGAATTGTAGTGGCATCTACAACTGCACCCTTGAGCAATTTCTCACTCAATTCTTTTGGAGAGGGTGTCTTGTACTCTTTCCTTGCAACTGTCAATGTTGTCACCAAGTACTCCCAAGAGCTCTTTCGCTACATCAATGGAAGGTTGTTTTAGTACCAAAATTCGCACATACTTTATCCGCTTATTTGTGCATATCCTTGTTTCAGTTGTACCTTACAATGAAGGTCATGGCTTGTATTTTCCTCGGCACAAAAAGTTATGTATGTCTTTTCTCAAACTCGATGAAGCGGATGTGCCTCTTTCGGTTCGTATGCGTGGATCACAAGTAGAGCCCACAATTGTTGCCGTATCATCCTTTGAATCCTCTGTCATTCCAGCCCCAGGTCTAACAACTTTTGCTATACGTGCATGCACCCTTTCCCTCTCTAGTTTTTTCTCCTCTAGCTCTGCTTTCATCTCTCGCTTTGCCTCTTCCGTAATATTGAGGCAAACCACGCCTCAACAAACAATACCAGTAAGGTGATAGTTCGCATACAATTAATGCCTCCAGAAAATGTTTTGCCACAGAAATTGCAAACCATTGTTCCTTGAACTGCTCCACGTACACCATACTTCCAAGCGAGGGTATGGGCATTCGTAGGAACGGTTCCTGCTAGTGATGCTGACCTAGATGTCGAACCTGATGCCATTGTTAAGCTCTAATCTGCAACACAACACACATTTAAAAAATTAAAAAATGTGCTTGAATAACCATATTTCACCGTAATTTAATAAAAATAACATACCTACAGTTGCAAATGAGTATTAAAAATTTAAAATGATTTGCAATCACATTGAACACATTTAAAATTACAAAACATATTCGATGAATTGATTACAACACAAATATATAAAATTTAAATAATTTAGAACGAATTTGCGTAAAAAAACCATACCTCTAAAGAAGCAAATGACTATTAAAAATTTAAAAGCATTTGTTTTTACATTAGATGTATTTAAAATTACAATATGAATATATAAAACTTTAATAATATATATACCAAATTTGCAAAAACTTGAAAGAATTTAAAAAAAAACTTACCTCCAAATGCAATTCTCCAAATTTCCTCTTCGAATTCGCTCAAAATCCGTTCAACACATGCAATGCAAGCTCAAATGGTTGTGTGAATGAAAATGAAGTGCTTTGGGGCCTTATAAAGGGAAAAAACCGAGTTTTTTGAGTGTAAAAGACGTGTTTACGTGGGCGAGTTATTAGCTCGACTCGCCGAGTTTTGGCAAATATTCGCCAAAACTCGGCAAGCCCGAGTGGCGAGTTTTCTGAGTGATTATTCGTTTCCAAATTTCTTTGGCGAGTGCTCGCTGAGTATGCTAACTATGCATTTAACCACTTTCACTCATCACCGAGAACACGAAATCTGGTAAGTAGTGCCCACTAGAGCTGTTCAAGCAATTTGGAACCTTCCAAACATTGTGTAGTAAGGATGAACGAGATGCGTTCAATCAGGGCTTACTCAATCTTATTCTGAACCAGTCAGCTGCATTATGCTTTTACATTCTTAATTATTAACAATAGCCTATTCCAAAGGCAAATCGACACATTCCAGTCCCACTACTTAATCAATGTAATGAAATATTATTGAGGGGCTGAGTTTCTTATTCTCGCTCCTAGCCTCTCAATAATATTTCATCACATTGATTAAGTAGTGGGATTGGAATGTGTTGATTTGCCTTTGGGATAGGCTATTGTTAATCACTAAGAATGTAAGAGCATAATGCAGCTGACTGGTTCAGAATAGGATTGAGTAAGCCCTGAATGAACGCATCCCGTTCATCCTTACTACACAATGTTTGGAAGGTTCCAAATTGCTTGAACAGCTCTGGTGGGCCCTACTTACCAGTTTTCGTGTAGTCGGTGATGAGTGAAAGTGGTTAAATGTATATATTCAAATTATGTACATATTCCCTTGTGAATGCCTAAGGTGGTTGTGTCCAATCTTATCTCCATTTGTGCACACATTTAAGGCGGCCTTATCTCCACTTACGTACATTTAAGAAGAGCTTATCTCTAGTTGTGCATATTTAAGAAGGTTGCTGCATCCAATCGTATTTCCAATTGTGCACATTTAAGGCAGCCTTATCTCCACTTATACACACTAAATAAAGTTAACTTATCCTACCTACCATGCTTATCCAAGTTATATATTGGAAGCACAGGTATTGTAAAGGATAGGCTTTTAGTATTTTGGAGATTGAAGAATTAGAAAAGTCTTGTGTGGACCAGTATGATGTAAAGGGCCCTTTGGATTGCACAGGCCTAGGGTTTCTAAACAATGAGGATGTTCCTACACTTGAGTTAAAAGCTGTATATTCAGTCTTTCAGATTTGGAGGCCTTTTTTCATTTGGGAGCTGAAAATATCAGTCTTTGAACCATGTTTTGGAGGTGTGCTTATAGGTTGGGAAGAGTTCTAGATTATAATATACCATTTGACTGCATACTTGTTTCTCTTTGCTGTTATCTTCTATGTTGGTTACATTTCTAGATTTAAGAGTTCGACAAAAAGAAGAAAATTGTTGTTTTTATTATGTGAAGTGGGTTTTATAAAAATTTAAATGTGTTGCAAAACCTTAAACCATATATCAAAGAAATCTTTTATGGCTTATTTGTTGGCATGTGATTGTTGAGTTATCATTGATGCAAAAGTATCATTAATGACAAAGAAGAATGAAGAAGAGAAAGAGGTAGCTTGGAGTGAATGTGACAAGGCAGGACAAAGCATAGCATGAGAACACCTGATGCAAACTTGACTTCTTGAGGAGCTAGTGGCTTGTACAGCAAAATGGTGATGTGAGATCATGTTAGGATGATGTCATAGCAGGTTTAGCAAGTGTATGATGAGGAAATAAGGTCAGAAGGATGAATACATGAGCACATGAGTTGAATTAGTAAGACTAGCTAAATTGAGTAGGCCTAATCCCTAGGCCTAGTTAGCAAAATGAACTGGAATGGTGGAATGAAGGCATGAGGTTGATAGAGAAGCATGGTAGAAGTATGAGGAACATGAAGAGGACATGTTTAAGGGTCTACATGATGAAGAACAGGACAGACATGTTGAGTTATGGTGTAAACTAGCTCATTTAGGCCTAGTTCAAGGACCTAGTAAGGTGTATGAAGCAAAATCAGGCTATGTCAAGCCAATGCAAGCATGAGAGGTGTTTAGGGACCTTTCCTAGAGTCTCTATATGAAGCCACAAGTCATATATCAACTCTTGGATGTATGTTTGGGGTCATATTCATGACTGTCCTTGAAGACAAGCAGGTTTAGCATGCACAAATGAGATTGGTCATGATGGTACAGGCTCATTTATGAGCAAACAAAGTGTGGGACATGTGGAGGAAGCTATTTTAGTGTTGTGGAAAAAATTTCAAGCCAAAAGGAAGATCTTTTGAGCTATGAGAATTTTCGTACCATCGAGCTCTTAGAATGAACTTCCCTAGCTCGAGGGTCAACTTTGAAGACCTCAAAGGTACGTAAAATCTCTGCATGGTGTCGTAGGTCTTTCATCATTGTTAGGGCATGAAATCTAGACCATTCCAGAGTTGAAATGAGGAAGAATGGTAAACTGAGCTGTATGAACGAATCTTAAGAAGAAAAATTGCTCCAAACCCTCTCTAAACCCTCATACTGTAGCGATGGAAGAAAAATGAAGTTTTTGGTCATCAAATCATCTAGGGATGCCAATGTGAAGACTTAGGCATGTAAAGAATGCTTCTAATACATTTATTCATTGGTGGCATGTTCTAGGTCAACTGGTAAGATATAGTTTGACCCTGTTTTGAAGAAAATTGGTTATACAGTCATGAATGGAAGAGTTTTGGATTGAAATCTTGATGTGGAAGCATGTATGGAAAGTGTCCTTGGCATCCATGAAATATCCAAGTGTGTTTAGTACAAATTTTTGATGAACAACATCAATCTATGTCACCTACCGCTAAAGAGCAAACAAGCCAAAACTAGTCAAATGAGTATGAGAGAGTTTTGATGAAATAACATGTTTTCAAGTGTTATATGAGCATGTACAGGTGGTTTAGGTCTAATACAACTTGTTCAAGCCCATGACATGATGAGATGAAGTGTTTTTGTGTTCTTGCACTAATGGCTCAAAACTGCCATTTTGGGACAGTCAAGTAGCTCTGAGAAATGAGCATGCAAATGTGTTTTTCTCCTCATAACCTATGCAAGTGAGTACTTGAAGTTGATGTACAGGTCCCATGTGAAGTGTTCCAAGCCCTGGTTCATCATGAAAGTGAGTTTTAGTGAGTTGGAAGCCCATTCTACAAGACTGGTTTTTGGAGATCTGAAACTCAGTCTGATATGTCTCAGAAAAGCAAGCATTTTGATGTTGCATACCTTGAAATGATGCATTCTATGGACATGATGAGTTAAAGGAGGTTGTGTTCTTTCCAGAAAGGTGCCATAGGAGTCTTGACCAGGTGATTTGATGGGTGAAGCAAGTCATTTTGTGAAAACTAGTTTTCTGAGTATGAAAACCCTTGAGAGACCTTGTTCCAATCTGCATGGCATGGATAACCTGAAGGTGCTAGTGTTGCTCCAAGTGCATGGTGTTGTTGTAGACCTCTTGATGAGTCTTCCACCTGATTTGCATTGCATGACATGAGTTTTTGATGCTCCTTATACATCAAAGTTCAAGACTGTGTTTTTAAGGGTCTTGCACCTAATATGAAGCTAAAATGAGAGATTGAAGTTGAAATGGCAAGTTTACAAGTTTGAAAGGGAGTTATAGAGTGAAAGAAAGGTTTGTGTAATGTGCATGCATGCCTAGAACACTTGGCATAAATCAGAGCAGCTACAAGACAAAGTTTGTACGTTGAAGAGGAAGAAGACAAACAACTTGCATGACAGTTACAAATGAAAGAGTGCAAATGTCATATGACAGTTCAGGTTGTAAGAGGAACATTTTCAGTTAGTCAGGGAGTTCAGAGGCCTTGATCATCATAGTTGTCAAGAGCATCTTGACAGACCTTGTAAGAGTTGTACATAAACTGCCATGAAAATCAGATGTAATGATTGCAAAGTGGACAGTTTAAGATGATGGAATCTCCCTTCCTTGGACGAGTTGCATATCCCGTAAGGTGAAAGGTTGATGGAATATGAAGTGCAAAAGGTGTGTGAGAATGGCTCTCTTGATGTTGTAAACCCTTTATTGTACATGAAAGTGTGTGTTTAAGAAGAGAGCTCACAACATATGAAGTCTAGTTATATGAGGTGAAGGTGCATGGAGTGTATATGAGAATATGATGTTGATGTCTATGTTGTTGAAGGAGTATGAAGACATGAAGAACAAAGGAAATTAAGGTGTATATGACATGAATCTATGACTGCAATTTTGCAGAAGAATGTATGCTTGAGAAGGAGGGTGAAAAGAGAAGATAGATGAGTTGAATAGGTGATCACAATTTGTTGTGTGAGACAACTAAAGGAAAGTGATCAAAACATCTTGTAGAAGACTAAGTGGTGGCTTAGAAAACAGGGAGTTGAAGCTTCCTTGTAAGTTGTAGCTTATAGAAGATCAAATAGAAGCTTGATTGAGGTTTCGGGAGTTGCATGTAATCTCCCTTTTTCGGACATTAATTAAATATTGAGACCTTTAATCCACCCTTCCCATGGATTAAAGGATTAAAAAATTGGGAAAATGTCATAACTCCTTTATTTTTAAATTTAATATTAATTCTCCTCTTATGTTTTTATTTAAAATAATAAAAAGGGGAAATTAATGTTTTAATTGGAGTGTGACTTTCCAAGAAAGAAGACCATTTAAAAAGTAACTCTCCTACATGAGGATTTGCACCAAAAAGAGGAAGGAAATGTAATGTCCGCTTTTCCGAGGAATTATTAATATATCGGTTCACCTCTTTCATTTCCACTATAACCCTCGGCATGCCTAGCGCTACAAGTGGGAGTCTTATTTAGTCTTTAAATGTGCACATAGGTTAGTTACTCTTTATTATTTAATTAGGAAATAATAAAGTGCACATTAAGTGAGTCTTTTAATATTTTCCCAAAAAGGGGACATTACAAAGGTATCGAGCAACTTTTCTCTACTCTTGAGGGGTTTGTGTTTGCAGATTTGAATACATAGTGTATGACTCATGCAGTTAACAAGTGAAGGAGAAAAGAAAATGCAGTTTTAAAGATCGGAGAGATGGCATTATCCTCCACACCTTTCGAGAGAAGTGTTGCTTAGCATTTTGGAGGAAGCTGCAAATTGTTTGTTTATGATAGAACGATCGGATTATGGCTCCATGTTTTCAACGATGGGCTCTTTGGTGACTCATTTGGCTAGACCCGAACTGTTGAGGCATGATGAGGTGGATGTGAGGCTCATGGTCATCACTTGCTTTAGTGAATTTACAAGGATCGCAACCCCGAGTTTGCCATACAATGACACCACCATGGAAGAAGTCTTCGAGCTCATGATAGGGAGTTTTCAAAGTCTTTGGAACATCACAAACCCTTACTTTGGTAAGAGGGTTAAGATCTTAGAGAATATGGCAAAGGTGAGATCTTGTATACCAATGTTAAATCTTGATTTTGATAATCTTATTCTTCATATGTTCAAGTATTCTTGTCCTACATGATAATCATTCGAAAATATAAGAGTTGCAATGCAAACTATCATGTCTTTGGTGTTGAATGAATATGACGGTCCCCGCAACCATTGCTTATCCATGCTTGAGGAAGATTTGAGACAAGAGGAGTTATGTATTGCTCATACTTTAGCCAAAGGTGTTTTCGATTAATGTTCAAGCAAATTGAAGGCATATGTGTTAATGAGGTATCCTATAAAGCAAGAAGGATGTAATAGCCCCTTTTGGGATATTAATTAAAATCTAAAAATTCCTACTTGCAAAGTAAACTCGAAAGGCATATATGTTGACAAGGAATGGTACACTTATCTCGCCTACTACCCTTTTAAGCTTTATTGCATCCTCGGATCGCAAAGAGACAATCTCGCCGGGCCGGTATGCTCGCCTTTCATGCCTCTTCGAGTCCATTGGCATCCAGATGGACCGTCTCCCACCCTTCAACTATTCTCTGGATGCCCCTGCCCATCTGCTACCCAACCAACAGGATCTTCATAGGATAATCAGAGATGATATCTATAGACAGTTCATCCAGCACACATGGACCAACCCCCCGGGGGGCATCCGAAGATGTCACTCTATGTGGCACACTTTCTTGAGATCCGTGATGGGGTCATTTTCGATGTCCTGTTTACTATGAGATTCGTGGGCGATTCCATTGCCTATTCCGCGAGCTTCCTTCCTTCACAACTTTCTTCAGATATTATGATCAGAGATGTCTTGCTCTCTACCTTCAGGAGGCCCTCAAGCTTTGGGACAGGCTCCTCCATGTTGGCGAAATCCTCCCCCGACGGATGGCTACCCAATCCAAGTCCTGCTGTCTCGTGACTCCGTTCCTTCCACCAGAGGCTCCCTATCTCAAGCATGTCCCAGGGCCCTCTCGCATGGGGCAATGGGGTTCCACTGGGCCTACTTTGAGGCACCACCTTCCTCCCGACGCCGGCTCCCTGGCATTCCACAGTCTCACCTCTTTCACACGGCTTACTGCTGCAGTTACTCCCATCCGGCCTTGAGTGCTAGGTGATGTTGTGGGGGATGTTGCTCCTTCCCGCCCCTCCCCACACAATCATCTCTCTCTTCTTCGTTTCTGGTCTCTCGGCCTCTGTTGTTTCCTTCTCCTCCTCTCCTTCTCTCATTGTATTTCGGGTGACCCGTTTGGGTCCTCTTGCTGGGTTTGTTTGCTTTGTACTCTATAGTCTCATTGACGTATTTTTGTGGTCTTGTGTTGGACATTAATAACATTATCTTATCTTACCTTATCTTATCTAGGTTCACCTCAACTAACCCAATGTCGGCTTCAATACAACCCAAATGGGGTTGGAGTGAGCCAAGGTAGTGGGTTTAGATGGGCTAACTAGTTGGAGATGACACTTCATAAACCATAATAAATTTGCAGCAATAAAATATTAATTAAAAAGATCCAAAACCCACAGAACTTCAATAATTAATAACTTGCACCATACACTTCACATTTCAATGAAATCACTTGCAAATGAAAGCTAAAAATTAAAGCTTTCCAACCAACTACAAATCTGATTTTTCTGTCAACAATTACTACTTCAAAACAACCCTGAAATCTGTGTGCAAGTCGACTAGGGTTAGGAAAATTAATCAAATATTTTCCAGCCTTGAAACCACCACCAAACCCTTGGAAAGTCACTCTAAAAATCTGAAATATTAATCTGAGCAATTGCAGATTGAAAACTTGTCAATAAACCCTCTCAAAATAATATTATCAATGCCCAAGTGAGTCGATTTGTCTTAAATAAATTCCAGCAGTGAATGTGAGCCAAAATATTATTAAAATGAGCACAATATGCTTTGAATGACATGCAGAAATAGATCAGATTGAAACCCTCATTAAATCATCATGAAATCATACCAAAATACTCCATAACAAGTCGATTTGGGCTTACTAAAAATATGGAATTAATAGCAGAGCACTTGAGTACTTGAAACACCCCCAAATATGCCCAAAGCACACTCCCAACAAGTCGACTTCTTCAAGGAAAACCAACAACATATAATAATCACAAAACCCTCAATAGCTCTCCCTAAACATGCAAATTAACTCTCCAAACAAGGTGCCTTTCATAGATCAAATAATAATATGCAAGAAACTTATCAAAGAACTTGAAAGGTTAACACACACTTCACACTATGGTGGTGTTAATAAACACCTTTTATTTTGTGATCATGAGTGGGCATACATCCCTCTTCAAGCATGAAGATAAGTTTCTAAAAACCGTCAACATGCAAAAAGGGTGCCCATCATCTCCTTTTATAGATTTGTCTTTGTGCAATCTCTAATGTTTTCCTCCTTTTTGGTGCCATCTTCTAGAGAGGAGAACTTTTAATTTTAAAATAGCCTGAAAGTCAAACTCCAATGCAAATGTTAATTTCCCAAAATAATATTTGAAAATAAAATACATGGGAGAATTAAATATAATAATTGATGCCCAAAAAGAATCGACCTTTGCCAAATAAAGTCGATTTGCCCATAAATAATAATTAATTAATTCTAAAGGAAATCGACTTGCCTTTCATTTATTTTCTTTTCTCCAAATAAATCGATTTATTTCAAATGATATTTAATTGGCCCAAATAAATCGATTTTCTTCCTTACTATTTCGACTTGCACAAGATAAATAATATTTAATTTTAAATTCACATGCACAAATCGATTTTTCCCCAATTTAATTTCCTTTAATCCAAGGGGAGTGGATTAAAGGATACCAACCTTCATCATTTAATTTTTGCTTGAAAAGGGGACATTACAAAGGATCAGCTCTCTCCAAGGTATGAGTCCTTTGGTGTTTGATGATAAATTTTTGATATCTAATGTTTGCATGGAACTTGGTGATTACAATTACAGAAAATCATATTTGATTCAAGAGGAAGTGAAGGAAGAAGAGCCATCGGATGAAAATAAGCAAGGGAAAAATTCATTGTTGATTAAAGAGGTTTCTTTTCCCTTTGATGATTGCATGCATGATGATAAAGCGATCGTGGGAGGTGAGTCAAAAAGGAAAGAGAAGTTTGATTTACAAGTTTGCATGGACAAACAAAACGAGAACAGTCAAGAGGTAATCAATGATCATTTTTTGGTTGTTACTAATGTTACTTGGGTTAGTAATGAATACAAGGATGTGGGGGTGTGTGCCGTGCAAGAAGAGACATTTCCGGGTACTTTAGACCATTCTAAGCTCGCTGGTCTATGCATAACAGAAGTCATTAGAGAGCAAATAAATGACTTCATTCACTCAAAATGAAGTTTAAGGAAGCCCCACCACACCCATCACAAATAAGGTTGCATGATTCCAAGGTAGAAGGTGATGTTTGGGTTGAAAAATCTAAGGAGTGTGAAGGTGTTCCATGGCACAAAGGTATGATGGGCAGCCCCAATCATGTTGTTTCAGATGTATTGCTTCCTTTCATAAGGGAAATCCATTGGCACAATGAATGGTATGAAATTCCTTACATGAGTTATATTTCTGATTTTTCTTTTTCTTATGTGAATGATGGAGTAAAAAAATGGGGTATCATCATGCACATGCTACCTCATGGTATGGAGAAGTGAGCAACAACTTTGAATTATTTGTATTGCTACTTCCATGTACTTGTGAGATGATCAAATTGAATAATCTATTGTTCTTATATCATGGTGAATTTCAGTTTTAGGTTATAAGCAAGGTTGTTGGGATCATAAAAGGAAAGTATAAACATTGTCTATTCATGAGTGAATTTGCAACCAAGAAAAGTATGTGTATGCCTAATATTTCCATTGATATTCACATTGCTGTCGTGCACATTTTCAGTTTGTTTGGAGACATGTTAGCATGCCCACAAAAGGATTCAGTCACACGGTATGTTAATTTTCAGTTTGGAGCATCATTGGTACATGTTACAAGACCATTTCCAAGCCACTTAACACTACTGTTGCATTGGGAGCAGCAAAGAGGAAGGTATGGTGTTAAATTTTCATGCTATGTTTTGGAAAATAAAGGCAAATATGATGAATATTCAGCTATGGAAGGAAGAGGTGCAAAGTTTGTCATAAAATTCTATTTGGATTAGCTCTATATCATGTGTGTGAATGTGTTTCAGAACTTGTTTTCATGGGAACAATGCATTGTGGGTTATGAGAGTGTAGTGTTGGCCTTACCTAAGGTGAGTTGGGATACCTTGAGGTCAAATATTTTTATTTACACTGCTGTAATTTATTTCAGCAGTCTTCTTGTGGCTTTTAGAGCCATAAGACATGAGGATAAGGGATATTTTTCCATTTGTACACTCGCACATGGATCGAAGGATGAAGTATGGCTCACATGGGGAAAATTTTGGAGTTGTCAAGCTGCTGATTATTTATCAGATTTTTATTTTATGACAACAGTTGGTTTTGGGAGTTCAAGGAAGTATGAGGCAACATTGTGACATTTGGGGCAGCCCATACATGAAGGAGACTTGTGAGCCATTCACACCATGGAGACACATTGGAAAAGCGTTTTTCAACACTTATTTTTCTAATAAGTTTGTTTCATGTGCAGGATTGAAGACATGTGAAGAAAGACCGTTGTCCTACTCACTTCATGAGGGCATTATTGAGTGGGCAACCTTGGAGCTTAGCAAAGCTCATCCCTTTGATGACTCCCCATGCCATGTTGAGGACACCATTACTTGGAGCACCAATTACCGAGCTAAGGACCCAATTTTTAGGTTGACATGGGGGAAGGAAACATGTTCTTCCAAGTGCATCACTTGACGGGCACCGGAGCAAGTCTTTGGATGCATCACTTCATCTCTTCTCTTGGGTGCATGATACGTGGATCTATGAGTTTGCTATTGCTTGAGAGCAAGAAATCTCTCGAGAAGGGGGATCAGTAATGCCCCCTTTTCCGGGCATTACTAATATATCGGTTCATCTCTTTCATTTACACTATAACCCCTCGACATGCCTAAGCACTACAAGTGGGAGTCTTATTTAGTCTTTAAATGTGCACATAGGATAGTTACTCTTTATTATTTATTTAGAAAATAATAAAGTGCACATTAAGTGAGTCTTTTAATATTTTAATTAAATTTTATTTGTTTTCCTCCAAAAGGGAAAAGGTCGGCCATTTGAATGTTGCACCCTTATGTTATAAAAGGAGGTTGCATGGCCATTTTTTGGGCATGTTGATTTGATCATTTGTCTCTCCATGCTTGGAGAAATGAGATGTATGCCCAAGGGTCAGTATGCCCTAGCTCTCATTGTGCTCTCTCTCTCTCTCATTCGACTAGGAATCAAGCTAATATGATTTTGATAAGGATCCATTTGTGTGTGTATTGCATCTAGTGTGTAGTGAATTGCTTGGAAAAGAATTCCTTGCCCTAGCGAATTTATTTATGGTGCAAATGTGATTATTATTGCATGATTTAGAGCATATTTGTTGGTTTTCAGATCTGCTATGTTTTGCAATTAATTTCATAATTTTTAGAAATGATTTAACGCCCTAAATGTGTTGGGTGGCCTACTTTTTAGGAAAAATTACAGTTTTGTGTCTTTGTGTGAAAAATAATTTTGGAATATTATTCTTCATATTTTTGTGGCCCAAAATCCAAAGTTTGAAGGTTTTTGCTTGATTGGTTAAGCGGAAATAATTTTAGAAGTAAAAGAGCAATCTGGGGTTGGATTATTAATTGTTTTTGACACATTTTGATGCTTAAAAATTGTGGTTTCAGTTTAGATATGTTCTTGGCATTTTTGTGCATCAAAACAAGCTTTTGGAGGGTGAAAATAGTTGAGGGAAGTGTTGGTTATTAATTTATTAATTTCTTAACCCTAAGCACTATATCCGGAAGTTTAGATGTTATTTTGAAGGGGTTTAAGTGCTCAGAAAAATCTGATCTTTAGCTCATTGGAAAGTTCTAAAATTCCTAGTTTATTATGCATTTGGCTTCATGCAAAAATATGGAGTAGTGATTGAGTTATAAATTTTTGAAGTTTTTAATCATTGAATCATTTCAAATTATTCACTTTTGTAATAAAAATTAGAATTGAGAAGAAAAAAATATGATTGTCTCCACAAATCTAACTCATAACCTTGACCACTTCCAACCCCATTTGGGTTGTAATTAGTTGGCATTGGGCTATTTTAGGTTGATTCAAAAAGATCTAATCTTTCTTGGTTCAATTTGGGTTGAAGTTGTAATTTTATATTTTTCTAAAAAGGGGACATTACAGTGGTATCAAAGAAACTTTCCTCTACTCTTGTGGGGTTTGTGTTTATAGATCTGAATACATAGTGTATGAATCATGGGATTAACAAGTGAAGTAGAAAAGAAAATGCAGTTTTACAGATTGGGGAGATGGCTTGATCCTCCACACCTTTCGAGAGAAGTGTTGCTTAGCATTTTAGAGGAAGTTGCAAATTGTTTTTCTATGATAGAACAATCGGATTATGGCTCCATGTTTTCTGTGATGGGCTCTTTGGTGACTCATTTGGCTGACTCGAATCAAGCTGAGGCATGATGAGGTGGATGTGAGGCTAATGGTCATCGCTTGTATTAGTGAAGTTACAAGAATCTCAGCCCCGAGTTTTCCATACAAAGGACACCACCATGGAATGAGTCTTCGAGCTCATGATAGGGAGTTTTCAAAGTCTTTGGAACATCACAAACTCTTACTTTGGTAAGAGGGTTAAGACCTTGAAGAATATGGCAAGGGTGAGATCTTGTATACCAATGTTAGATCTTGATTGTGATGATCTTATTCTTCATATGTTCAAGTATTCTTTGTTGTCCTACACATGATAATCATTCGAAAATATAAGGGTTACAATGCAAACTATCATGTCTTTGGTGTCAATGAATATAAGGGTCCCGCACAACCATCATATCCATGCTTAAGGAAGGTTTGAGACAAGAGGAGTCATGTATTGCTCATACTTTAGCCAAAGGTGTTTTGGATCAATGTTGCAAGGTGAAGACATATATGTCGGCAAGGTCTCTTATGAAGCAAGAAGGATCAACTCTCCAAGGTAGAGTCCTTTGGTGTTTGATGATAAATTTTTGATATCTAATTCTTCCATGGGATTTGGTGATCGTGACTCGCAGCCCAAGTGGTCATCTGGATTCTGCTTGCCATCTCCAAAGAATTTTGAAAAATTCTTTCTTATCCCTTTAGGTAGATCATGCATAGGAGTCGATTCGAGGTCTAAAGGTCAGCACCCCATGGAACAGTCTGCCGCAGTGGCAAGTGGTCGATTCAAAGATCATGAAAGGAGCACGTCTTCTTTGAGAATAGACTTGGTGAATAATCCCAGCTACTAGGATTGTGTTGGACACGATCTGGATCTGGAGGAGTTTGCACTCTTCTTCCTGGTGAAAGACTGGATCTACGACTTCTAACTTGAGGAGGATGACTGAAATTAAACTGCTCCTGCAATCTATAAAAATGGTCAATCCTTCCTTGAGCTCTGCTAGACCGCGTGAATGGACATTCTGCTTCGTTGAGCTTATAATATAAAAGGGAACTAGCAAGAGAAAGCTCTGGTCTGCTAATTTGTGTTGTTCCTCGCGAGTCACCAAAAACTGTTGGCTAGATTTTTTACACAGCTGAAAACCTAGGCAGTCATGAGATAAATCTCCCTCATTTACCGGTGAGGCTCCCGTGTAAGATTTTTTCAATTATATTTTCTAATATCTATCTGTTGGTTTTACTTTAACCGCGTAGCTCATGTACCATAGCTAGGCAATTTTGCAGCAAGTAAGCAATTGTAAGAAATATGTGCAGAAGAGGGGAAATAATTAAATACGAGAAGAAAGGAAAGAAGATGTGCAATCTAACCAATAGTTTGCAGAGTTGGTCACATGCACATAGATAAAACAAATAGATCTTGAAATGCAGAATTTGAAGCAAAGGAAAGTTTCAGATCCAGATCTAAGATAACACAAAGTTTATGCAAAGATCTATACAAAAATAAGAAACAAATGCACCGTTGACACAAAGTTCTCCAGAAATCTGTCTCCTTTCAATTCCTTAACTTTCAGAAAAAAATATCAAGGGTTTTAGCTCAAAGTCTGGAACACAAGAATGTTGATTACAAATTCTCCTCCTTTAACCCATAAGCTCTCCTCTATTTCTAGTGTATAGAGGGCAATTACAAATAGGAAACTTTCAATGAATTGCCACATGTGGAAGCTATGAAAAGGAGAAGCAACTGACAATATTCTTCCTAGAATTCCTCTTTGCATGACATGCATGATTTATAACTGAAAATAGAACCTTCCATTTTGCATGTCTGCCACCTATTTCCAAGTGATTGACTTCTTTCGTGTGCTTGAAAACGGCTTTTAAACCAATCACTTAAGTTTTACAATTTAATTGACTACTCAATTACTTTTTTGGAGAAAATAAGAGAAAGAAAAAGAAGTTATTCCAGCTGCGACATCCTCCGTTTTGTCCTTCTGGCCGTGGATCTGTCAATTAAATCAAGCATGACGAGTTCGTGAGCCTATGTCTCAGATTATGATGTCAAAATTTGGAAGCTATGCATGAATCTGTGATCCTTCTCTTTCATCAACTTCATCACGCTCGAACAATCTTTGTCTCGAGCTCTTTTCTTTTAATTCGCTGAATCCTCAGTAATCGGATCAATTTGTGCAGATATGGCAATTTCTTTTGATTTGGAAGATATATTCAATGTATCTGACATTGATTTGAACTTCCTTTCACTAATATGAGCATTTGTGATGAATACATGCAATTAATTAAGACAAAGATGGAGTCCACGGCATGAATACTTGATTTTTATCACCAAAATCTGCATATAAAGTCCGCTGCCCTAAAATTTGAGACTTTGCTTGCATGCAAAACAAGCAAAAATATTTTTAATTCACCAGGCACTTATACTAACATGCGGATAATCGAATAACAAAAATCAGTTATTCCAACCCTATGTGCCAAAATCGAAAGCTTCCTCGGATATGGAAAACACTCTTTAATGCAAAATCCTCCTTCCTTGGCACTAAAACTCATCCGGCTGCAAACTTCATAAAAAGAATTAATCGCTTCTCCCTTATGGCATTCCATGCTTATATAGCCATCTCGCATGTTATTTTCAATAATTGCCCTTTCCTATTTCTCTCGCAATTTAATTAATTAAAAGTCATGCCTCTTCATCCAATTTGGGCGCCCAAGTCTGCATGCTTCTAATTGTTTTTTTATGAATTTATTTTATTTATTTTTAGCATGCATCCTTGACTTCTCTTTAGCTCATCCACTTGCATTGACTTTTGCATTTAAAATTGTGTGAAAATTCATCACCGAGGGCAACGTTAAAATTGATGCGGAAGGTAGCCTTGAAAATCATGACCGGCATGAAGACAACATTTATTTCCCTTTTGAACAAAGTGCAAAGGCGAGGCGAAGTTTAGGAAGCATACGGAACAGTGCGCGACCCATACTCTGGAGAACATCATCGATTGATCCTGCGCCCATACTGTCAATACTGTTTGCATTGCCTGTAGCTTTTAAAAAATAAATAAATAAAAAGAAGCGACCCGACCGAACCATGGGCAAGTATGTTTGAAAAAATGAATTGTTTTTGCGACTTGTTATATTCTGCATTTTCATCGGCCTTCAGAAAGAATGCGTAATATTGCATATGGATGGATCTGGGGCCCTGATAAAGCTTACAGCTTAATTGCTAAAGGCTGCAACAAATGAAGGTCACGAATAGCAAACATAATGCAGCTGTAGGCTTATCCTTATTCTGAATTCAGATCCATGGCAGCTGCAGGTATATCCTTCAAGGGCATTTGCTTTCTGATCTGTTAACATGATTCTTTTACCCTTTGTAAATATGTATACAAAGCACGGTGGTGAGACCTTAAAGCAAAACTGTCAGGCGATTTCCCCTTTAGAATCTACTAACTCCATACCTGCGGAGAAACAAATATTCACTGCCGTGTACGATGGATTGGAGTCACGCTATTCAAGGCTTCATAAAATTTCCCCGAATCAGGAGATGAAGGTTATTACGGTGCAGAATGAAACGATTCATATTGTTCAGCATTTTATTTTATTTTATTTTCCCTAGAAATGAATTGAATGTGAAGGCCAACTCTGAAAATACCTGGTTGGCCGTTTCGTGTACTACATCCTTGTTACTTGTAAATGGTCTCTTTGAGAAACTCTAAGGGCAATAGGCAATATTTATACCCTTCCATTATGTACATCCAATCAGACAAAAAAAAGTATTCTTTTACCAAGTTCAGAGAAACTTGTTGATTGGAGCCGGGATTGCAGAATCCACTGCCAAAATACCGAGGGACAGCAAAGCAAGAATCAGTCTTAAGGGTGTCTATCGACATGCTGAGGGCTTGAACCTGGGTCATCATCATGGCAGCATTAGGTCTTTATTGGTAATGGCATTTTCTCATCGTTTGGGAGGTACAATTGTGCTTATTATGGCAAAGCCAAAACATTCTTACTACAAGTGTTATATAATAAGGAAGAACCGTGAGCATTGTGGTAAAACCATTCTTTTCAAAAATGTTGGGTTAAGCTCGGTATTCAAGTGAGTTGAGCCAGAGAAGAACTCAGGGAGTTCGGTTCTGGAAAGAAGGTAAGACGACACGAAGGGCATGGATCGCCATGGGAGTTCGAATTCAAGTTGAAAATGCATGAGCTCACAATCAAGCTAGGAGCGATACGATTGAGGGCTCATTCATGAGTTGAGTCGTCTAAACACCTAAGTGAATAAGGAGCACATCTCGAGAATTTCTCATTCCAGTCATCATTCATCTTTGCATGATTGCCCTAATTCTTCAGGCCTAATCAACAACTCAACACTATAATTCATAGCATTGGTTCATGCGCAAGTACCTGTAATCTATATCACACAATTTCTAGAGGTGGAACTCGTTGATGAAGTACCTCAAAATATACCAGCCCAACTTGTGGAAGTAGTCACAACTTCTCAACCAAAAGTTGATGATCCGGTTCTTTCACTGCCTACATTTGAAGAATCATCACAAATGGAGAAAATGGCGACAACATCTTTCTCACAACAAGAAGATCCAATTTCAGCAACACCCGAAAGTGATCCCCTTCAGCGTGATGAAGATCAATTCCCAATGAACACGAGAACCATGTACAATGAGGTACTTGGAGAGGTTCCCACCTAGCTACATGATACCCTGAAGAATTGAAAGAGGGTCATCAAGCCAATAGTGATAAACTTGGAAGCGATTGCGTAAATGTTAGAATCCATCACTCCAAAAAAGACCAAATATTACGCTAAGGTGTGTGTCAACGAATTCATAAATCACTTCGATGATTTTTCAACACCACTCGTTCACAATGGGGCAAAGGAGATGGATTTCCAAGACTCTGAAGTCTCACGAATTCTGCTCGGAGATCAACACTTTGGGATGGTGACAAAGACAAAGGACATAACTCAGGGCAGTGAATTGCGAATTTGGCTCCTAGAAGATCTTCCCAATGGCGAAAGACCAGAGGCTGGATTCTGATAAACCAAGGTGGCGTAACGACTACGGTCTCGTGACAAATGAATAATTCACCATGGAAAGGTACTCTGAGCATGTGGAGAATTGTGAATATGAATACGAATGAAGACAAATCTTCTCACACCAGGATATTGCTCAGATAGAGGGGTGGATGAATTGCTCAAGTTTCAAACTCAAGACTCTTGTCATTTGGAGGATTGCAGAGCACACCAATGAGTTCATTCCCGCACGATCGGGATAAAGGACTCTTGGCCCAATGGATAAGGCACTGATCTTAGGTGTCTTGATCTAGGTGGCACATTGCTGACTAGGATGTCTACGTGTGCATACAAGTCATTTAAGTGGGGTCCACATGTACCCATTTCTTTTATTTATGTATTTTTCCTTAAATGACCTTTTAACTTAAGTGGTTTCTATTTTTAGTCACTTTTTAAAGGTTGGTTGAAAAAATTCAAAGTCACTTAAGTGCCCTATTTAATGTGCATTTAAAACCCTAACTACTTCGTAACCAACTTTTGGGTTATAAAAGGAAGTGAGGGGCTCATTTGTAAGGGTGACTTTGAGAGAGGAGAAGAAGATACTTTTGTGCAAGCTTTGTTTCAAGAAGAAACTTTGTGTTCTTTGTGAAAAACATTTTGGAGTTAATAGAATAAGAACTTTGTGTCTCATTCATTGTCTCTTGTAACATTTGGTGTCTCATTCTTATGTTCATTAGATGTTAGGTGTTTGAATCTTGCATGCAAATATTATCTTTGATCTTATTGTCAACATTAGTAATCGTTGTTCTAGTTCACAAAGTGATCAAGCTCACTATCTACTTGCTCATGTGTGTTCCTCGTATGTTCTTGTTTGGCTAACTCAAACTCCGTTTTATTTGTGTTGGTTATTCATCTTTCCTCTTCATGCAATATTAGGCTCTGTTTTACCTAACTCTTGCATGTTCTTTCAGTCCATTCCATTCCACTCCTTTCTTTCATTTCATTCTATCTCCTTCATTCACTTTTCTTCCATTGATGTTCCAAAACACCCCCCACATACAATTTTGAATGTACAGATGTAAATACAGTTTTGGTTTTCAATAAAGGCAGCCTCACCTTCATTGAGGAGGACTTCGCTCTCCCACTGCTGCTGCATGTCATTTGCATGCGTGCAAATCCATATGCTAACACTCATAGGCTTCGTGTTGAGAGCGATCACCAATTAGATCAGGCCGAGAGGATCACAATCACAAATCTGCTCCCTCCAGGAGGTTAGGACTGAAGAGCACTTCATTTTTTTCGATGCCCCATCTACTATGAGATCAAAGGGAGGTTTCATTGTCTTTTTCGTGAATGCCCAATGTTCACGACCTTCTTCAGGTATTATGATCAGAGGTGTCTCGCTCTCTATCTACAGGAAGCTCTTAAGCTCCGTGACGGGGTCCTCCATCCACCTTCCAGGGAGACTACTACTAGACGGATCACATCTTTCTTTGATGTGCTCCCGGGTGAGAGGGGCACCAAGCGGAGACCTGATCCTGGGGGGACCCCATTCCAGATCTGTCAGAACCAGAGGTGCTTCTTCCTAGGCCAGAGTTTTATGGACTCAAACCCGTCCTAGGGCCCCTTCTCATAGGCGTCAGACCACCAGGCTCATCCAGAGCTCGACTCTCCACAGATCATAAAGCGTCTTGCATGCTTTCGATTCCGAACACCGACATCAACACATCACCGCTTTATTTTCAGGCGGCATCAGACAGTCTTGAGGGTTGGTGTCGAGGCTTTTCCCTCCACCTCCCTTTCTTCTTCTTCATACTCTCTTTCTTCTTCTTGTGTTGTTCTCGGAGACCCGTTTTGGGCTTTCTCCGTTGGTTCTGATTTGCTTTGTATGTTGCAGTCCCATTGACCTACTTTTTGTGGTCACTTGTTGGACATTTAATAAAATTATCTTATCTTATCTTCTTCTCCATTCTCTCTTTGTGTTTCGAGCGACTCGTTTGGGTCCTCTTGCTCGTAGTCCCATTGACCTAGTTTTGTGGTCATTTGTTGGACATTAATAAAATTATCTTATCTTATGCACTCATTGATGGTATTTTATTTAAGAGGGATATTAAAGGTGTTCTTTTGAGATGTGTAGAACCTTTACAAGTCGATGATTATCAAGAATTCCATGAAGGTTTATCAGGTGGCCATTATGTTCCAAGGACTCTGCTTCAAAATCATGAAAGTAGGTTATTATTGACCAAGTATTTGCAAAGATTATTATGCATGGGTCAAAATATGTTAGAAGTGTGCCTTCTTCGTGGGTAAGGAAAAACTTGCAGCCCTTCCTCTTCATCTTATTTCAGCAGATCAGCCTTTTATGTAGTGGGGATTGGACTTCATTGGAATGATTAATCTACCATCCAGTTTGGGTCACAAATGGATTCTTACTGCCACTGATTATTTTACTAGATGGACAAAAACAATGTATTGAAAGAAGCAACCCAAACTAGTGTGATTGACTTCTATGAAGGTATTATTACTAGATTTGGAGTTCCTGCTACTATTATTTCAGATAATGGTTTTGCTTTTGTTGGTGCTAAAATTACAGAGTGGGTTGTCCGAAATGGTATTTACCTAAGTACTTCATCAAATTATTACCCACAGGGTAATGGTCTTGCAGAGTCTACAAACAAAAATTTGTTGAAGATTATTAGAAGGGTTCTGGATGAAAATCAGAGGTCTTGGCACACCAAACTCAAAACCACTTTGTGGGCTGACAGAATCACTCCCAAAAGATCTATTGGTAATTCTCCATACATGTTGGTTTATGGCAAGGAAGCAAGACTTCCAATTTCTCTTGAGCTGCCCGCTTTAGAGCTTATTCATTAGTTAGAGTTGTTGGAAGCAAGACCCATGGAGGTAAGGTATGCAAAACTTATGCAATTGGAAGAGTTGAGACATGAAGCCATGCTCACCATGGAAACTCACCAAGCTCAAGTAAAGAAGAATTTTGACAAGAAAGCAGTTGCAAGAGTCTTTCAAGAAGGTGATCTTGTTCTTAAGTGGGATGCAAACAAAGCAAAACCGGGAAACCACACCAAATTTGATGCTATTTGGAGTGGGCCATATGTTATTTCAGCGTGCAAGCCTCACAATGCTTTTCAGTTATCTCGTTTGAATGGCGAAGAACTACCAATCCCGGTTAATGGGATTTTCCTCAAAGCTTGCTATTGAGGATTCAACATCATTAGAGTAGTTTACTTTCAATAAGTGCTTGCATGCACATTGTTTTTTCAGTTTTCTTAGTTAGTTGTCTTTTCAAGAAGTGCTTGCATGCACATGTTTTCCTTTTGTTGGAGAGGGTATTTCAGTTATTTTGTTTCAGAGGATACAAGTTGTTGACAAAGGTATGTGACTCCATAGCCCAATGGATGCAGAAGGCTACTGATCTCTTTGTTTAGCAGTAAACAATCCTGTGATGTCGCCAAAATATTACCATATTTTCAATACCAAGGAGAGATAAGGAGGGTGCATGAATAGAATATATGCAAAGGAAAGGAACTGCAACTCCAGTTCAAATTGGCGCTAAGGATAGGAAGAGAGAAATAAATTAAAACAAAAGAATTGTTGTTCAGTCCAAATTGGCGCCAGGCAAAGGAAGAGAAGCATGCATGGATAGAATTAAAATAAAAAGGAGACTGCTGTTCCAATTTTAAGACTGGCGCCAAAGCATGGAGAAGTGAATAAATGAATAAAACAAAACAGTTTATGTCCCATGTGCATGAATAGTCAAGGGAAAATAATTAAAAATAGAACTTCAGTTCTAAAATCTGGCGCCAAGCATGGATGAGACAAAATAGAATAAAACAAATAAAATAAAGTCAACTTTTGTCCCATGCGCCAGCCAAAGACAAGCTAGAAGGGACAAAGATAGAAGAGACAAAGATAACAAATAAAATAAAGAACAGCAGTCCCCATCAAAGATAGAAAGACCTATATTTAATAAAAGCAAACCGTTGTCCATACTTGGCACCAAGGATGGGAAAAATTAATAAAGAAAAGGCATGCAGCAGTCTAGTTTGATACATGGCGCCAAGGAGAGAGAATTAAATAATTAAAAGGGACATGTTGTTGCCCATGCGCTACAGGTTGGGAAATAAATAAATAAAAAGGCATGCAGACAACTATTTTGGACGCAGCAGCCTATATTGGCTGAGTTTTGTATTATTGAAGAAATAGACACACTTTGGGCGGATTTGCTCTGGCAATTCTAGCCTTGTACTTGCACCTCTGAATAAAAACTCCATTTTGCCCTCATATCATTTTTTTTCTGATTTTTCATTGTGTTTGATAGGATATCTTAATGCCTTAAGGCGGAATTTACTCCCTCAACCGCTGTCCTTTTATCCTAAACCTTTGAATTTATTATGTAAAATAGCTTAGAGTTGTGCAGGTGTGTGGATCTTTGAATTCTCTGTGTGCAGAGTTACATGCATGTGTTAAATTATTGGTGTATCACCCTTATTTCCCATTTCCCGCATTCCTTCTCCCTTTTCCTTGTCAAAGTTTTCGTTTTTTAAGGTGATTCACAAGGGAACCAGCCCTCTCTGGAGGTTCACCTTAGACATAGGTTACCCACAGCCTTGAGGTGTTCCAATTTTGTCAACAGGAGAGTACACACACCATTCTCTATCGGGTGCAACTTCTGGGTGACAACAGAGAAAGATAGATCAAGAGTACGAAATAAACTCGGCCCAATATATATGTGCATGTAGCTCCAAACACCAAAGACCCGAAGCTGGTCTTAGTGATGGCATGCACCCTAGAACAGAAACTTGTCCCGCTTACAAGGTTGGCCAACTATGGTGTTGAATGGTTGGAGATGTGTAATGAGTGATAAGCTTCATCAGTCATCACCGCCCATCACCTTGCCAATGCCAAAACAGATGGTCCTTTATTTTGTTTATGTTTCTGCTTAGAAATCTAACCGCTTGGAACAGAAGTTGCAGCATTTGGTCCCTCTCTAATAATATAAGGGTTTCCATTGTTGTTCACCCTAGCTATGCATGATGCCAAATAAGCCCTTCTTCGATTGTGGATGCTTTCTCGCTAAGAAGAGCACCTTTGGGTTAGGTGAATACGAGGGAAGCACTCCAAGGTTAGGGTTGGTTGGTCCAAGCTATATATCCACTAATTGGGTGTCATAGAGAGGAGAGGAGGAGAATATCTACTCACCACGAGATTAACAACACGGATATGCTACATTGGGAATAGGTCACCATATCAATCCCCTAGGGAAGAGAGGAGGAACACTAGGCATTCTCTACTCTCTCTACCAGCTTGGCTATATAGATATAGATAGGGAAATAGGCCTATGGCCAAAGCCCATTTATGGTAGTTGGAGATTGGACAATGCTCTATCTATATTTTGTAAAACCAACTCGTATATACCCTAGTCTATAAACATCTTGGCTGTTCGTCGCAACCATCTATATCTTTGTGGAAAATATCTTCTACTCGAACAAGTAGAGTAGATGCCCATATATTTGTAATTATGACCTGTGCCCAGAGCCATACTATCCATATCTATATAATACGGTAAGTACCTATGGCTATATTCTTTCTCTAAGCAAAGCAAGCCAAGAAGTAGCCCAAAGAGCCTATATCGTATAAGATAGAAATAGAAAATGGGAAGGGGCAACAAAGAAGCAGTAAATAAGTCTCACCACGCATCGACGCTCCTTTCATCCAATATCTAACAATTCGTGAGGTGTAGTTAGGATCTATGGAATATATCCCCACCCCTACCACATCTATCTTGTTATCACGATCTAATATCTAAACACTTTCTACCTAGATGGGTATATAGGATATGTGCCCACCCCATATATATGGGATAGCAAGGTTGGGGGATGAAATTCGGATCGAGGTGTGGGGGGTGCCAATAACCCGAGAAAAAGACTATATGGATGGATGGAATATGTGCCCTAAAGCCAAGGCCCGATTGAACTATATGGTATGGAGCAAGAGCTCTATCTATAATAAAGCATCGACAATCATATTTATTGTTCTCTCGGGGCCAAAATCCTTTAGACATTCAATTGATTAACAAATTAAGGGGTGGACATGGCAAACCACTCAATTGATTTATCAATCACAGCCCCTATTTTTTTCCATTTTTGCCCCTATTTATATATGGAATTTATTCCCGCTCTCTTCTATATGTGTCAACAATTCTAGTCTGCTTTCAAGAGGATGTATATATAGTTAGGGCCCCTATCTATATATGGCATTAATGCCCCTTGTGCCAACAACCTATATAGTTTGTTATCTTGAAGAGGCTAAGTACATTTATGCTTAGATGACGGAGGAAAGCTAGATCTATATAGGTGTGGGTACCTATAAATAGGGCATCGACAATCTACACTTCTCTCAGGAGACCAAGGTATTCCAACAAAACGAGGTCGAGGATCCCCCAATCTCTATAGGAGGCCAAGCCATATATAATAGATACGTATATAGACCAAGGTTGAGCATCTACCCTTAGGAGGCCGCGATACACTCCTCCCTCCTCATCCTTTTATCAAAGGATGTGCACAAAAATGACTTTGAACTAAAGGGCTATCGAGTCCTCTCTTGATGCACAATCCGAATTCACAGACAATCCTAGATCAACCAAAACCAGTCCTAATCATTTTGAGTCCATTGTTTGCATTTTGTGTTGGAAAGTCGCATTGTGAAAAAGTGTGTTGCTTGTCATGGGGGCCGTAGAGTAATAGTTTTACATTCTGTGGTGCCGAGTTGTTCATCAAGCCTATCGCACAATGTCTATGTAGTACGTAGTCCTATTGCGCAATGTCTAGTCTATGGTACAATCCGTACAAGTCTATGGAATCTCTTCACAAGCCACACCAATTGTTGGAAATTTGTATTACAAGCATTGGCGAATGAGCGGGCGTATGTTGCGAACACTAAGGAAGTTGCACGTAACTACAAAGTTTGAATTAAAGTTATGAATTTGGAGCCATGAAACACTACAAAGTTGTTTGGACGCCACAAAACATTGGAGAAAGATTATTTAAAGCCGCGAATGCTTGAAAAGGCCAATTGGGTCTATACTTGGTTCTTTGGAGTATAATTTATTACTTTTAAGAGTTAGTTTGTGACATTGGTTGGCTATATAAACAAATCCCAATTGCCATAGAGGGTAATTTTTTATTGAACTCAAAAAGTGATCCGAGCTTAAGACTCAAAGCAAAGTAATGAAGGTGTAAGTAGGTTGAGTAAGATTGAGCAATTTGACTGGTCACGATCAGATCGTTAGCATCAACTGTGTGCGTGTTGTTCCTCTAAGTATATGAATAAAGCTTGTTGATGAGTGTTTTCTAATGTTGAATTAAAATTTGAGTAAATCGCATACATTGTTTGTATGTTTTCCACCCTAAACACGTTTGCGTCCATCTGCTATCAAAGAAAGGTTTTATTTTCTTGTGAGTGGTGGCACAACAGTGCACAATGGTTTTCCACATTTGCAAGTGTGTGTAGAAAATCATTGTAGACATCTTCCAATGGGTAATTATTGGGTAGAAGGTGTGAATATTACACAACAAGCGTTGCCAATTTTCCACTTTTGTGAAGGTGGGTAGAAAATTGTTGCAAACATCTTCCACCGACTAATTGTTGGATTGGTGTGAAGGAGCAAGAAGGTCGCATTCATTTGAGGAAATATAATGCAACACAAGGGGAATGTTGTTGTTGAAGCTCGCCAAAATCAGGGAGCAAGATTTGAGGATTTGGTTGAATTAATGTGGACTATGCAATCCTGTTTTTAGGCCAAAGAAGCCACACAATGCCAAGGTGTTGTTGTAGAAGATCATAGTGATGATGGAGGACCCGCGCAACAAAGAGCAAGGCTGTGAACACGTATGAGGAGGAAGAATAAGCGCAAGCCGACGATCGAATAAACAAGTTGTTATGTGCAATTAGTAGAATGGGGAGTAAGCCTAGGTTGATACCCCAAATTATTCTAGTACTTTGGAACCAGCAGAGCTCATTGGTTGGATTTCAGAGCTTAAGAAATATTTCGAGAATGAAGACATGGAAGATCCAAGGAAATTCAAATTCACCTACATGAAATTGAAAGGTCGTGCATCTCTACCATGGGAGCATATCCAGACTAACAGAGTGTGAAGAGTCAAACAAGATCAAGACTTGGGATAGGATGGTTGCAAAGTTGAAGGCAAAATTCTTGCTTGTGGATTACTAGCTTGGTTTGTCTAAGAAGTTGCAAAATTTGCATCGAGAGAGCTCGGTGTGAAGGAATACACTAAAGAGTTTTACCGATTCACTATTCGAGTGGGACATGTAGAGGATGACATGGAGAAGATCTCCAAGCATATGAATGGATTGTGGATTATGATTCAAGATGAATTCGAATGATCCAAGTAAGGTTAGGTGACAAAGCTTCACAATATGCATCAAGGCGAAGAAAAGTTGGTGCGCAAGCAACGAGCTCTACTCACATAAAGGGAAAAGCTATGTAAAGTCGTGGACAAGGTGGTGACAAAGGAAATTCTGCACATCATGAAGGTGAGGTGAGTTTGAAATCACATAGTGAAGGAACAAGTAGAAGAGGAAATGCAACCAACGAAAGAGGATCCTTTGGTCGCCAAAGAGGTCAGGATTCAAAGGGCAAGTGTTACAGGTGTGGAGTAGCAACACATAGATCTTTTGAGTGCCTGCATGCCCAAAATGATGGAAAGACGAATAATGTGTGTGCACACATTGTGCAAGGTGATGAATATGATGCACAAGTCAGCAAAGAAGACACAGAGATGGGTGAAGCATTAATGTTTAAGCACATGTTGAAACTAGCAAAGAAAGAAGTTGGTTTTGAATAGAGGAACATTTTGTTCACAACAACATGCAAGTCAGGGGTAAAATCTGCGAGTTGATTGTGGATAGTGGCAAAGACGTATAATTTGGTCACATGAGTGGTGGTAGATAAGTTAGGGTCAGAGAGGATTGAGCATCTTAGATTAGTGACTTAGCAATGTATGGTGAAGTTCCTAATTGGGAGGTATGAGGATGAAGTAATGTGTGACATCATGCCCATGGACGCATGTCATGTTCTACTAGGAAGGCCTCGGTAGTTCAACCGGAAGGCATAGGATGGTCGTGCAAACACCTACAGAGAGGTGAAGGATGGAAAAGAATGCACTCTAAATCCAATGAAGGATAAGGGTGAAAGAGCAAAGTAGAGACCTAAGGTTATTTTGCTATCAAGAAAGCGATTCCTAAATGAGGTGAAGCAAGACTGCATAATTTGCATTGATTGTGAAGCCCATACAAAGAGAGTGTGCGGGGACAATGGCGAGAGAAGGATAGATCAATGCCGCAGGAAGTGAAAGAGATGTTGGGAGAGTTTGCGGAGATCATTTCTAGCGAGTTTCCGGAAGGGCTACCTCCAGTAAGAGACATAAGTCGCCGCATGGATCTAATTTCAAGTTCGAGTTTGCCGAACAAGGCAGCTTATAGGATGACATCATAGGAGAATGCGCAAATAAAACACGTTGGGAATTGTTGGGGAGAGATTTGATCAAAGAGAGTTTGAGCCTCATGTGCGATGCAGCGATTTTGGTGTTGAAGAAGGGCAAAGAATGACAGATGTGTACATTCAAGAGCCAAAACAAGATCATCATCAAGTATAGATTCTCGTTGCCACACATAGATGACATCACGGATTATTTAAGTGGCACAAAGTTCTTCAACAAGATTGATCAAAAGAGCGAGATACCATCAAATTCTCGTTAGGGAAGGCGTTGAATGGAAAATTGTGCTCAAGATGTAGGAAGGACTGTATGAGTGGCTAGTTATGCCATTCAGTTTGAGCAACGCACCAAGTACCTTTATGAGGTTGATGAATGAAGTCCTAAAACCATTTTTAGGTCTTGATATTCAATGCAATGCACAAACAAACTTTGTTGCATATAAGACAAGTGTTGCAGCCATAGTTCTCATACTCCTATTCGCAAATATTCAGAGACCTGAAAAAAATTGACTCAAGAAAACTTGGCAAGACTCGCGAATATTTGGCAACTTAAAAAATATGCAAATTTCTTTTTAAAAAATTAATTTTATGCAAAATATAGCTACAAATTGTATCAAATGAATTTATAAAACATTGGGGAAGTGTTTCTATTAGATTCGAACACAAATACAATACAAAATCACATTATCATGTGAATATAACAGCAAGTTGATAAGTGCTATGAACTTACGATGATTGTCATTGAAAATTATAATAAAAATTGCATATCTATGCAAGTTACAACTTACACATAATTTACATTTTCCTCTTCCTTGATCTAGAGAAATATTGGGGAGAGCAAAATGTAAATTATTGTATTGTCATTGAAAATATAAATTATTGCATGTACAAGACAAAAAGCAGAATTTTCGTAGTGAAAATTTGCATTTTGGGAGTGTTCCACGTCCCATCTGTGTATGGTGAGTTCAAGGGAAAACTCAAGAGTATTCAACGAATATCCATGGCAAGTTTTTGGGAATATTCGCCAAAACATGGGTCGCGTGTTTTTTGGGTGATTATTCGCCCTGGGGGTACTCGCTGAATAGGCAAACTAGTTGCAGCAATTGCATGAGAAGTTGATGATTAATTTGAAGAAGCGCAGTTTTATTCAGGAGTTAGTGTATCTAAAACTTGTAATTTCCAATGAGGTTTTGAGGATGGATTTAGAGAATATCCACGCCATAGTTCACATTCTGGTATTCGAAAAATATTCAGCAAATCCAAAAAAATTGACTCGCAAGACTCAGTGAATATTCAGGAATATTCGGCAACTTCAAAAAATATGCAAATTTCTTTTAAAAACATAAATTTTATGCAAAATATAGCTATAAAATGTATCAAATGAGTCTGTAAAATGTTGGGGAAGTGTTTTCTATTAGATTTGAATACAAATAAAGTACAAAATTGCATTATCGTGCGAATACAACAGCCAACTAATAAGTGTTATGAAAATCTGATGATTTTCATTGAAAACTATCATCAAAAATTGCATATCTAAGCAAGTTACAATTTACGAATTTACATTTTCCTCTTCCCGGTTTATTCTTAGAGATGAGTTTGGGAAAGTGTTTGTGGCTGGCTCTTTTCCTTTGGCGGATGGTTCCTGCAACTTGGCCAAAGCTCAAGCTTTGCTGGAAGGAGTGAAATTAGCAGTGGCTAAGGGTTACAATAGGCTTTATATTGAAGGGGATTCTCAAGTTGTTCTCCAATCTATCAAGAAGGGGGGTTTGGAGAATTGGCCCCTAAATTTATTTATTTTTAATATCTTATTTTGGTTAAGTAAAATCATGTGTGGCATGCTAAACATGTCTATCGAGAGGCCGTAAGGTGGCCGATTTTTTAGCGAATGAAAGTATAGTTTTGAGGGAAGGGGCAATTATTTCCTCGCAAGTGAAATTGGGATGGATTAAGAGCCATCATAGTTGGGGATGGCTGGCTAGGCAAAGATTAATTGCTCATTAGCTTCGGCACATGTGCAAGGGTTTTAAATGGCAGCCTCTCGCTTTCTTTATTTTTCAAGTGAACTCTGTTTTTATCGCGCTTTGCTTCCATGGCGCTTTCTTCTCGCCGTAGGTGCTTCGCAAGGAGAAACGGAAATGGCTTTTTTCTCAAAGATCACTCACCATATCTCATGGAAAGTGTTTAGGGTGGGTTCCTCCCCTGTTTGTGATGCAATTGAAAGGATTTTGGGAGCCGAGTATCTTCTTGGTTCGAAGTGCGTCAGGGTTAATTCTCGAGGTTGCTTCGGTTTTTGTGTCTAATTTGCTTCTCATCAAACAAAATAAGGCCAAAGCCCTAGAGATTGCTCGTTTCTTCATTTTCCCGTCTCACAGAGTGGGCTTAGAAGAGGAGGTGGCTAATTGTAATTTGTCATCTTTCTTCCTATTCAAGGTCCAAAGGCCGAGGCGGGTAGGGTGGAGAGGGGTTTAGTGGAGCATTTGTCTCGAGCGGAACCATTCTCTTATTCGGTTTGCGTAAGAGGTTCATGATTTTTGTGATTCCAAAAGCCCAGTGTTGTGTCGTCTTCCTCTGTTGGATTGGCCAGCGATCAAATCTCCGCTTGGTCATGTGCCTGCCTGGGTTCACGTTTTGTGGGACAAGCTCGATCCGGCGATAATATTTTGTCAAGATGGCGAAGGAGGGTGGTGGTCGCCGTAGGATGGTTACTCGCGGAAGAACTCGATGGGTCCTGCAGCTTCTCCTACCATTGTCAAAATGGAAGTGATTGTAATCTTTGATGATGATTTAATCGGGTCGGGCTTATGGTCATGGCAAATTGTGGTTGTCTTTTTTTGGATTCGGGTTTGGTCATTAGTTTACCTCTTTTTGTAGTTGGTATGTATAGGTGGGTGTTGCTCTATTCGGTTTCTTCTATGTTTGTAAGGGTGGGGTCCCATCAACCCCCAGCCATAACTCCGGATCAAACGCATTTAAAATCTAAAACAAATTACATTTCCTCTTCCATGTTCTAGAAGGTTAATATTTTAGATCTTCAAAGATTGGGTCAGGCAAATAGAAATCCCAAGTCTAGTAGTTTTTCCAACGTTTTTCCATGTTTTTCACATTTTTCACGTCAGATCCGCGTATGGAGAGTTTTAGACTCGGATTCACCAAGGATTGCGATATTCGTGGCGAATATTCACTAATACTTAGCAAGGCGTAGTCACAAGTTTTCCTAGCAATTATTCACCAAATAGGCATACTACGGTCCACACAATCATGGGTCTACCATCATCGCAAAGGCTTTTGAAGCACAAAGTTTTCATGGGTCAGCTACCTCTTACCACAAGTTCATCGCTGACTTCAAAGCGGCTTGTGCTATCACAAAGGCCATGTGAGGAGATGGAATTTTTTTTTGGAGCCACCCACGTAAAATGCAGCTTTCCAAGGTTAAAGAAGGTGACTAAACAACTAGTGTTGTTTTTGCTTGATTTTGCAAAGGAGTTCCAAGTGGATTGTGATGTTGGTGGTTTAGCTATTGGTGCGGTGATGAGTCAAGAAGGGAGACCATTAGCTTAGTTTAGCGAGAAGTCAATGATGCAAAGATAAAGTATAGCATTTATGATTAGTTCTATGCATTTTTGGAAACGCTCAAGAAGTGGAGGCACTACCTATTGCAAAAGGAATTTGTGTTATTTATTGATCATCAAACATTGCAATTTTTAACAAAGTCAAGGAAAGTTGAACCGGAGGCATATGAAGTGGATTGAGTACATACAAGGCTACACTTTTGTGTTAAAACATAGTACAGGAAGGTCTAATAGAGTCGATGTGCTGAGGAGGCGTAATATATTGACTGAGATGAGAGTGGAAGTAGCAGGTTTTGAACCCATGAAAAAGTTGTATGTGCAAGATTAAGACTTTGGTGTAGCATAGAGAGTGTGTGCAAGATTGCAAGCGCAAATAGAACACCATGGTTGCATTTCTATGTGGAGGAAGGCCTATTGTTTAAGGGCAACCAGTTGTTCATTCCTAGAGGATTAACGAGGGAGAATCTAGTGAGAGAGAAGCAAAGTGGTGGATTAGCAAGGCATTTTGGTTTGATAAGACATTAGCATAGCTAGCTAGAGGAGAGTTACTTTTGGCCGTAGATGTCTATAAACATGCGCAAGTTTGTGCAAGAATGCAAAATATGCCAATCGGCTATGGGGGCATCTCAAAATCCTAGGTCAGATCAGCCTTTTCCCATTTCAAAGAAATCGTGGGAGGACATTAGTATGGATTTTTTTTTGGGTTTACCCCTGACGCAGAGAGGAGCTGATTCGATCTCTCGTTGTGGTGGATAGATCTCTAAGATTGCGCATTTTGTTGCCATGCGGGAGGAATAGTGATGCAACTCACGCCGCAAGTATTTTCTTCAAGGATTTTGTAAGACTGCGTGGATTGTCCGACAAGGACAATAAATTTGCTGGCCATTTTTGAAGGACACTGGAAAAAGATGAGTACAAAGTTGCAATTCAGTTTGGCATATCACCAACAAACTGATGGACAAAGAGAGTTGGTGAAGATGAGTCTTAGAGACTTGCTGAGGTGTTTGGTTAGAGACAAACCAAGGACATGGGACTTGGCCCTTCCGCAAGTAGAGTTTGCATATAGTAATTTTTTTAATCGAAGCATGGGGATGACACCATTTGAGATTGTCAATGAAAATTATAATCGTAAATTGCATATCTATGCAAGTTACAATTTACAATAATTAACATTTTCCTCTTCCCTGTTCTAGAGAAATATTGGGGAGAGGAAAATGTAAATTAATGCATTTATAACACAAAAAGAAGCATTTTTGCAAAGTAAAATTCACATTCTAGGAGTGTTCCGAGTCCCAGCCATGTATGGCGAGTTCCAGAGAAAAACTTGTGCATTTTTGGTGAGTATTCAACAAATATTCACGGGGAGTTTTAGGAATATTCGCCAAAACAGGGGTCATGAGTTTTACGGGCGATTATTCGCCATGGAGGTATTCACCTAATAGGCAAACTATGGTTGCGCAATTGCATGAGGAGAAGTTGATGATTAATTTGAAGTGTAATTTTATAGAGGAGTTTGTGTATCTAAGACTTGTAATTTCCAAAGAAGATTCGAGGATGGATTTAAAGAAGGTCCATGCAATCAGGTCCGTCATCGTCGTGGCAAAGGCTTTTGAAGCACGAAGTTTTCATGGGTTAGCTAGATTTTACCAAAAGCTCATCAGGGACTTTGGTAGTGTGTGCTATCACAAAGGCCATGCAAGGAGATACATGCAATTGGTCCCGGAGCTAGTGAGTAGAAAGCAATTTCCAAGAGCTGAAGAAGGTGACTGAACAACCAGTGTCGCTGTTGCCTGATTTTGTGAAGGAGTTCCATGTGGATTGTGATGTTGTTGGTTTAGCCATAGGTGCAGTGCTGAGTCATGAAGGGAGACCAATAGCTTAGTTTAGCAAGAAGTTGAATGATGCAAAGAGAAAGTACAGCATTTATGATCAGTTCTACACAATTGTGGAAACAATTAAGTGGATGCTCTACCAGTTGCCAAAGAAATTTGTGCTATTTACTGATCATCAAACATTGCAATTTATTAACAATCGAGGAAAGTTGAACCAGAGGCACATGAAGTGGGTTGAATACATACAAGGCTACACTTTTGTGCTGAAACATAGTAGTGGAAATTCTAATATAGTCAATGATGTGTTGAGTAGGTGTAATATATTGTTGGCTTAGATGAGAGAGGAAGTAGTGGGTTTTGGATCAATGAAAGAGTTGTATGTGCAAGATTTAAACTTTGATGTAGCATGGTGAGCATGTGCGGCAGTCAGTGAGCATAAATGTACACCATGGTTGTAGTTATCTGTGTAGGAAGGCCTATTGTTTAAGGGCAATATGTTGTGCATTCCCAAAGGAATGATGAGGGAGAATCTATTGAGAGAGAAGCACATTGGTGGATTTGTAGGGATTTCGGTTTGGATAAGACATTAGTGTAGCTAGCGGAGAGTTACTTTTGGTCGCAAATGTTTGTAAACATGCGCAAGTTTTTACAAGAATACAAAATATGCCAATTGATAAGGGGAGATCTCAAAATGCCAGTGTAGATCAACCTTTTCCCATTCTAGAGAATTGGGTTTACCCAGACGAGAGAGGAGTTGTTTCCATCTATGTTGTGGTGGATAGATTCTTTAAGATTGCGCATTTCAAAGCTTACAGGAGGACTAGTGATGCGACTCACCTCACAAATATTCTCTTCAAGGATTTTATAAGACTACATGGATTACAGCCCAATACTATGTCCGATATCGACACTAAATTTGTTGGCAATTTTTGGCGACACTATGGAAAAAAATGAGTACAAAGTTGCAATTCATTTTGGCGTATCACCCGCAGACTAATGGACAGATAGAGGTGGTGAGCAGGACTCTTTGATACTTGTTGAGGTGTTTGGTTAGAGACAAGCTAGGGACATGGGACTTGGCTCTCATGCAACCGAGTTTGCGTGTAATATTTCGTTAATCGAGCATGGAGAAGACACCATTTGAAATTGTGAACAGGATGAACCTACGAGGACCGGAAAATCGAGAGAGTCACTCGCACAATGAAGGAAGGAATCGAGAAGTAAAAGGTTTTAAAGAGTATATGGAGGAAGTGCACCAACAAGTGCACAATCAGTTGGAGAAGGTGAATGCGTAGTACAAGCAACACGCATATGAGAAACAAAGTGAAATATCGTAGGAGATATGGTCTTAGCCCATTTGCGAAAGGAAAGGTTTCCTTAAGGGACATACAATAAGCTCAAATGGAAGAAAATTGGACCATGCAAGGTGTTGAGAAAGTTTGTGTAGAACGCTTATGAGATTGAGTTGTTTATAGGCATGGATGTCTCTAATATATATAATGTAGAAGATCAATATCCATACCACTAAGTATATGGATGCGTTGAAGATTCAAATATAAAAGATGGCATGTTGGATTAGAGAGAACAGATGTCGAAGAAATTGTGTGAGGAAGCGGAAAGAGTCCTTGACACCGTGATCAAGAAAATGCGTAATCAAGAGTATAAGGAGTATTTGGTCAAGTGAAAAGGGAAGAATATCAAAGACGAAATTGATAAGTGTCAAGGATGCCGCAAGGCATGGCATTTTGATCCTTTGAACAGGAGTTCAAATCTTCAAATCGCCCTAGGTGTATGATGCAAGAGCATCCGAGTTCAAAGGCAATCTTGGATCAACCAGAAAATTGTCTGAACAATTTGAGTCAGTTGTTTGCATTCTATTTTGCATTTTTTGTTGTTGGCGGACTGCATTGTGAAGTTGTGTTGCATTGTTAGTACGCCGCAGAATACAAGCTTTGTATTCTATATTGTCAAAGTTGTACACAAGCCTATTGCACAATGTTTGTGTAATGCACAATCTATTGCACAACTGCACAAGTCTCAGTGGAGTCTTTGTAAAAGCCGCACAAACTGTGCAAGAACCATGTCTCCAACTTCAAACTACAATTCTCTTCTCCTCAAATTTGTGCATTGTTTGCATTACACATTACTCTTCTCTTGTTATGTGTGTAATGGTTTGGCACCTCCATATACTTGCGCAAAAAATCTTTGGCCTCGATGCTTCTCCCCTTTCCTCGTGGTAACTCTTACAACTCCCCTTGACTTCACTCATAGACCATCCGAAAAGTGACTTCCAAGTGCTCATGCTCACAAAGTTATTATACATAAACTCTTCTTATGCAAGAATCAATCCCACGTCCCCGCCTTGTCTCCAACCAAACATTCCAACAAACTACCAAGACTCCCGTTGACAACTTCTCGTCTATCCATCCGTTTGCAGATGATATACGAACTAAACTGCAACTTCATGTTTAGCTTCTTCCATAATGTGCACTAAAAGTGACCCACAAACTTAGTGTCTCTATCCGACACAATACTGCAGGGGCAACCCATGCGAGTCTCATAAGTTCTCTACAAAATGAGTTAGCTATATGTGTAGCTTCACTAATCTTCTTACAAGCAATAAAATGAGCCATTTTCGAAAATCTATCAACAACAAAGATAGAATCATGAACCTTCTACGTTTTAGGTAAATCCAAAACAAAATTCATATTTAGTTACTCCCAAGGTTTCTAGAGTATTGGAAATGGTTGATATAACCCTATATTATATCTCTTCCTTTTGTGACCAACGAATTCTGCATCTCTGCTCACATCTGTGACCATCTGTAGCCAATAGTGTCTCTGACTTACTCGCACCAAGGTCTTATCTATCCCAAAGTGGCCAACGGATCCTTCGCAATGCTTCTCCTGGATCAAATTCTCTTACAATGGCATTCTGGCACACAATCAGTATGCTTTTGAACAACCATTCTGCGCAAAAATAATCAAACCAAGGCATGTAATTGACGTTTATTGGTTCAACATGTGCTCTCCATGCCTCCACAAAGTCTTCATCTTCTACATAGAGTTCATGATTTCGATTCTTAGCACTTCCACTTGTATCTCACACAACAAGATGCATCTTCTACTCAGTGCATTTGCAACTATATTTGGCTTCCCACTTTTATGTTTCAAAACAATTGAGTAACTCTATAAGAATTCAACTTTAATGAATTTACCCTTGACTATTTAAGAATTGCATTGCTTGGTGATCTGTGTACAACACAAACTCTTGGGGAAACGTATAGTTACTCCACTTCTTCGAGCTTACACTATGGCACTAAACTCTTGATCCTAAACTGAATACTTCTTTCTTGTGTTGTTTAGTTCTTGCTGAAATATGCAATGGTTCTCCCTTCTTGACTAAACATTTCCCCCGATGGCTATTCCACTTGCCTCACAAATAACCTAAAATACTTTGTTGAATTTAGTCAAGGTCAACATAGGCTGCTCCGTCACCTTCTTCAACTTTTTTCAAACTCGTATTTTGTCTATTGTCCTCGCAAATTCTCTCTAATCACCCCGCATTACCTTTCTGATCAGTGCACAAATCTCATGGAAGTTCCTTATGAACTTCTTGTAAAAGATCACTAAACCATGGAAACTTTGTGCTTCAAAACACTTTTGGGTGATAGCTACACCAACTATAGCTTGCACATTTTCAGGATTCATCTTTAATCTTGCTTGAGATATCACATATCTCAATTCACCAACTCCTCTTTCATGAAACTGCATTTCTTCAAATTTACAAGCAGATTTTTTCATGTAAACGCACTTAACACTTTCTGCAAATGGATTAAGTGTTCTTCTTGCATCTTAGTGAAATTCAGAATGTCATTCAGATATACAATGACAAACTTACCTAGAAAAGGCTTTAACACTTTGTTCATGAGTCGCATGAACGTGCTTGGTGTGTTGGTTAACCCAAATGGCATGACCAACCACTCATACAAACTATCTTGTGTTTTGAAAGCAGTCTTCCACTCATCACCTTCTCTTAAAATCAAACTTTGTAAAGTACCTTATTCCACTTAATTAATCCATCAAATCATCCATTTTTGACAATGAGAAACAGTACTTCATGGTAATCTTGTTGATGGCTCTAGAATCAATGCACATCCTCCATGCACCTCTTTTCCTCGGCACCAATTTTGCAGGAGTGCCGCACATGGGCTTAGAGACTCTTTGAGAAACCCCTCTCAAGTAATTTGTCCCATTTCCAGATGATCATGTCGACAATTAACTTGTTGGAATTTTAGGAACAGCTGTCAATCAGAGGCAAGTTAATGGAACACATGACTTCAAAGAAGAACCATGAATATGTCCCGAGCATGTGACAACGAAATATGGATGAAACTGGGGCAGAAAGAGTTTTACTTGTTGAATCTAAGACGAAGGAGGAGGGCCTTTTCATGTTGGCAAGGCAAGAAGAGGCTACAAAGCTTGATGAAGATTCAGCCCTAACTCCCATGGTTATTTTGGAGGAACAACAAAGATGAGGTAATTAATGATTATTGTTTGGTTAATACTGATGTGATTTTAGTGTGTAATACTGATGTGATTTTAGTGTGTGATGAATTCAAGGTTGAAGGGAGGCATGATGAGCAAGAGAGTGGAGAGAAAGGGATGGTTGGAAACCCTTTTCTAAATAGATGTGATGACAGTAAGTTTGCTGGTTTGTCCATAATAGCAGACAATGAAGAACATACTGATGTAGAATTAGGCTTTGGTAAAAGCCACAAAGACGGCCCAAGCAATTCTCATATGACAATAGGAGTTAAGCATATTGGGGATGACCAAAGGTATGGAGGTGTTTCAAATCATTGCTTTCTTCTACACCAATTCAGTTTTGTTGTCTTGAGCCATTTGATGAAAAGAATAACAATATGTCATGGTTGAGGCTCCATTGTAAACCATGGCAAGTGGCTGTACATTTTGATCAGCAAGCTAAAAATGGGGTTATAACTAGCAATCGCACAAGAGTTACAAATTACACAGAGAAAATCTAAATATTTATATTTTTTTTTGGCATGGGAGAAAATAATGTCACCGAAAAAATCACTTTTAAAACATTGCCCGATTTTGACACTTTCCAAAGAAAGGCAACTTTAAAGGTGGATGCCTACCGCGAATTAGAGAAAATCTGAATATGGGAGGATAGGTGATCGGAGCTTCCAAGTGAAGTTGTTATGAGGTACACCCATGGGACAAGGGCATTTCCAGGTGCCCATGACCACTTTCACCCATTGTAATTTTCAGACCAGCAACTAATGGTAAGCCATTTGATAATTTGTTTAATCATGACAAGAGTCAATCGCATCATCATTGCCATGCTTTCATTCCCCGATCCATCAATTTTCATTGCCATGCTTTTGGATAATGTCCCCAATTCCGGCCCTAACGGCCCTTTTGGTCTTAGCCCCGGTCATTCCCAAGGGACTAACGACTTTGGAGGTTATTGGGGATGGTTGTCTGGTTTCCTACTAGGGTTTTGTTATATTTTGGGCGTTGGGAGGGTCTAATGGGCCCTTTGTATTCTATTTTGTCGTTGGGATCACTTAAGTGGACACTTCTGGCATTTAATGTTATGTTTCTTCGTTGGGGCCACTTAAAGTACCTTTTTGGCGACTTGAGGGATATGTATTGCATTTAATGTTATATTTCTTTGTTGGGGGCGCCTTTTTGGGCCAAGGCGCCTAGGGGGAAAAAGTAACTTTAAAATATTTATTAAATGGGCCCTCTCCATGGGAAAGTGCGCCTTGGGGGGTTTTAGGGTTTCTTTGACATGAAAAGGTTATAAAAGGAGAAGAGGGGTGAAAGGATAGTCATTCATGCATACACTTATATTTCTTTTCATGGTGCAACTGCTGTTTGCAACTTTTAGCTTGTGGAGTAAGATCCCACGGGAACCCTAGCTTCGGTGGTGAGAGATCCATCCCTAGCTAGCAGGGCATTCTTCGGTAGTGAAAGATCTACCCTAGCTTGTCATTTGGAGCAGATTTCAGGGCTGTTTTACAGAGGTATTTTCAGGATTTTCAGAATTAGGGTTTGAAGGGTTTTGAGAGTTTTTGTGGAGATTTTCAGCCGGTTTTCGGATCAGACCTACGGCAGCCATAGAAGAAGGATTCGGCATCATCTACAGAGGGTTTCACAAGGGTTTTGGCTGTTTTCCAAAGGGGGCGACTTGTTTGGGAATTTGCAGCCCTAATTTCTAGGGTTTCCAGCTGGCCGCTTTTCAAATCTGAAGGTTGGAAAATCATCTACTATATTTATATATGTTATTTCCAAAGTTTCATCTTTATTGCATTTGTATTCGAAAAGATATTAATTTTCGAAGTTTTCCGGCTATTCTAGGCACGCTGTAATTTTCTCGGCAGCGTTATATTGACTGAAAAATCATTGCATCATTATTTTGATAGTTATTTCATTTATATATTTATGTTTCCTACAAACTTTATCACGCTCAATAGATTAGCGCCCTTAGGAAATAAATAAGTATTTTGGCATTTAGGCTCCAATACTTAATGAACTTTTATAGAAGATCCTTCCTTAAGGGGTTGGCCTTTATTGGGATTGCATTAATAATAAAATACCTCTTATGTGTATATAAGGAGTTAGCTTAGTCATTTGTATGTAAGGAGGCTTTTGGTGAATCTATCTTATTGGTGAAGGTTGCTTGTTGAAGCCCTTTCTCCACCTCATTTAAGGACGAAAACCTTGAATTGAGTACCTCCCAAGGTCAAAAACCCCGAGGAGAGGATAGTGTGGATGAAAACCCACATTATCTCATTTGTGTTGATGATCGCTTGCTGGTTATAACAAATTTATGCCTAAGTGACTTGCTTAGAGGTATGTTTTCAAGGATATTGTTGGTTTCGTGATTTACTTTGCATGGTTGAGCTCCCATGATTTATACAACATGAAATCTTTCCTTTTTTGTCTTTTAAAAGAAAACACTTAAGTTTTAAGATGTCATTATTTGAAAGGGCATTAAGATATAACATTAAAAATTGCATGTGCCATAATTTCATTTAAGAGACTCTCTTTATTTTAAAAAGTGTATTAGAAAAGTCTACGATTGATGGCAATATTTTAATTATTTTCATAAAATCCATTTGCACTTTTTGGACCAAGCAACTTCTTAAAAAAATAGAAAAAGAATCATGAGCTTCATTAAAAAAATGCGTAATTAAAAATCTTGGATAGCTTTTTCAATACTTAGAGGTTCTCTTGTGCTCGGACTAATTTTCCTTTATAAGGAACTAGCTTGATCCATATTTTTCCCGCTTAGTTATGATGTTTTATCATAAACTAAGATTGAATAATCTGTGATAAAAATTTGAAGCAAATGGAGTCTTTGGTTCAAAACTCCTTCCTTTCGGAATTTTTTATTACCACACTTGTTTTCTCTTTTCCTTAGAATGTACAATCTACAATACTTATGAGGGTTTTCCAAAGAATTCCCATTGGATAAATCAGATACTTTCAATTGATTTGTTAGCAGATGAGTGGTAAAGAGATAAATTGCTTCTGTTACTACATGATGTAATGTGAAACTCAGAAAGACTTGTTTTATGGTTTTTGAGGTATTTGACTATTATATTAAAATTTAAATAATATTGATTTTGGTATGAAAGAAAAGAAATTTCAGAAGTTTTTATAAGGTTTTTATTTAACGTTTTAGTCAAAATTTTACATGCAGATTTCAGATCTGATTTTTAATCAATTTGACCTCTAAAATTCAAAATTGTTTTTTCATATTTTTGGGCTTTAAATCCGTGTTATTGCCCTTGAATTGAACTTATGAGAAAAAATGCCTTTTTAGGAGAGGTAGTGTGGATGAAAACTCACATTATCTCATTTCCTCCATTTGATCTCATTGCTGGTTATAAGATTTTTGCCTTGCCATTTCTTAGAGGTATGTTTTTATATTTGATATTGCTGGAAAATTCATTTTATGCAAAGAGATCTTTGCATGGGAGCTCCCTATGATTTATAAAGGTGAAATCTTCCATTTTATCAATTGTTGGTGCAAATTATATTTGATTTCAAGAGGGGCGACCTATATTGGAGTGATGTTTTGGTATGTGCAGTGACATTTTGGCAAATCTGAAATTATCATCTTATTCTCTATATTTTATAAGGCCAATATCTCAAGTTTCATGATTTTTGGTGCTTTCTATGTTGAGTTATGAATTTTTAAAGATACACTGCAAATAAGGGTTTTATGAAATTCATATCTTCATATCTAGGGCATTAAAAATCAGATTTCTTGCATTATATGATTGTTGAGGTTATAACATAATTTTAGAAATTCAAGTGGGGTTAATTGAAGGGTTTTGAAGGCTCAAAAGTGAAGTTGAATTCCACAAACAGTTCGCTGCCCTAGAATATTGCAAAAATCAGATTACTTTCAGTTGGCTGGTTTCTAAAATCAGATTTGGAGATCTTTGGTTTTGAGCTAATTACCTTAATTTTCAGTTTTATTCCCAAAGGGGCATTACAGTGGTATCAGAGCATAAGATCTGAGGCAAGGGTTTGTGGATCAGCCATGGAATCAAAGCTTGGCAAATTGGTAGAAGGACAAGAGAGGTTGATGGACTCCATGGGATTGCTAGCTCGTGTTCTACACAACCGCCATGCACTAGGAGGTAACATTGGTGAAAAGGGTGAGCAATACTTAAGGCAGCCACAAAGAACCCAAAGTGAAGCTCCTACTCACTCTTTCCATCCTTCTTTTGCTACCTAGAGAGAGGTTGGCATGTATGAGGAAAAGAAGGGCAGCCATTGGGTTTGGCAACACATTGCTTCATGTTTTGAAGAGTACAAAGCTCTTCCGGAGGAGATTCAAAATTCCTTGACTCTTGCTGAGTTCTTGGGAGTAAAGAAAGGAAGGATTAAGCCCCGCACTAAGTCCAAGGAAAAAGAAAACCCAAAATTATTGGGTATGGCTAGGGAGCAGCCCTTGGAAGCAATAGAGGCTTCTATCACTCTTGCCAAAGACAAGCCATTGACTGATTTTTCAAACAGCACCTTGGAGATACAAGAGTGGGGTGTGAATATGGAGCAAGGACCAAAGCACGAAAGAGGAATCATGGATCCTACATCCCAAGGTAATGCTCCCTTGATGTTGGATAGTTTATTAGTGCCTAATGATTGTTTTGGATTGACTTTGGATAGGGAAAAATCAGAGGAAGAAGAAACCCTTCCAAGGTTTCCAAGGAGACACAACATGGCTGCATGGTTTGAGGAGTATAGAGCCCTTTCATCTAAGATTCGTGATGCCATATCACTTACAGAGTTCATGGGGTTCAAAAGAGGTAAAGTGGGAGCCCTAGAGGTGCCTAACACACTTCCTAGGAATGAGTCATTGACTGATATTCAGAACAACAGTACAAAAGAGCATGTTTTTGAGGAGAAAACCATGGAGCATGAGCCAAAAGAAGAGGAAAAATCAGATTTGCATATGGGTGAAGTGAAGTTGGTGATGGAGGACCAATTTCCAGGTGAGAATGAAGACAAGAGCTTGCTGGAATTTCCAAAGCAGCAGCTCATTGGAGGCAAGTTGATGATATACATGACCGTGGTAAGGACCATGAAGAGGTTCCATGCATGGACAACACAAGGTATGGTAGAAATAGTCACATTTCATATTCTTTGTCTCCTCCTATGTCGCTACCATACTTGTTTCATCATGGGCAACTTGTTGAAAGGGAGAAACACATGGCAAGTTTGATGCTTCATGGTGGCCATTATGGAAAATCTAAAAGGAAGTGATTTAATAGAGCTCTGGCTAATGAATGTTTATTTCCATGCATATGGTTAGAAGAAAATCTATGAAGGATGTTATGCATTCACACCACTTGGTGAAAAATGAGATGATGCAAAGTAACTTCATCACCAAGGGACACCAATCATTCAAGCTAGCTTTGGGGAGGCACATGGTAAGCTCTGTACTTCCATTTGTTATTATAATGATATAAGTATACAATAATATAAATTTGATTTGGATTTAAGTTTATATATTTCAATGCACATATTCATAAAATGTATTTTTGAATTTTTGTGAGAATCCAAATTTTTTAAGATTTTTGCCCTTCCCCGAATTTAATCGGATTTCCAAAAATAACTATGGATATGGATACATGACCATGGTAAGTATTGCATGAAGAGGTTCCATGATTGAAGGTATGGTAGAAATAGTCACATTGCATATTCTTTGGTGTCTCCTAATGTTGCTATTATAATTGTTTCATCGTGCAGCTTGTTTTGGAAAGGGAGAAACACATTAAGTTTGATACTTCATGGTGGCCACTATGGAAAACTCTGAAAGGAAGGATTCTTTAGAATTATGGCTAATGAATGTTTATTTCCAAGCATATGGTTAGAAGAAAAATCTATGAAGGGTGTTATGCATTCACTCCATTTATGAAAAATGAGATGATGCTTAAAGTAATTCATCACCAATGGACACCAATGTTTCAAGCCCCTTGGGAGGCCCCATTTATTATTCAGCAGAAATTTGATTTGGATTTTCAGTTCTAGTCAATGCAAATTCATAAAATGGTCCTTCAATTGAAATACAAAATCATGTGCATAAAGTTGGTGTTGAATTATGTCAAATGCTAGTGTTCCATTCCTTTGATCCGGGCATTGTAACTCAGTTGATTTGGAAGGTATGATTGAAAGAAGCAATAAATAATCGATTTATGGTGTCCTAAGCTTGCCATTGAGGATGGAAGTTTTATTGGTGGAGTTTTTCAGCAGTCACATTACATAGTAATTCAGTTCCTTTCATGGATAATCCATGATGAAAGGATTTTTGCACCATATATTGCTACAGCAGTTGCTTCAGGAGGTAAATCCGTTATTTACAGTGTTCAGATTGATGTGAGTCATCTTTTACTACTCAGATTTATTGCAACAGTCCTATCTTGCAGTAATTTAATTTGGGATGATATGTTATATTGCTAGGAAGCCCCTTCATTCCATTTTTAAATATCAGTCATATACGGAAGAATTCCTCTTTACCTTGGTCAAAGTGTGTAATGGTCTCTATTGACTATGGTTTTGATCAGCAGTATCATCCAAAGAAAGTTTCAAAGTTGTTTTATGGTTGACACACGCTAACAACTTTCCATTTCCAATTGAAGAGTGCTTGCGCTCCGGTTTAGTCATTGAGGAGTAGATTTTGCCTATGTCACCATGTCAAAGAAGCCTAGAACAACCCAAGAATTAGGAGGATGACAAAGGGCCTTGCATAAATGAGGGCATGGAAGTTGAGATTGTGATGCCAAGGGTCTACACTTTCTAAAATTTAGTATACTGAACATACTTTCACCTCGACCTTCTTGTCCTGAAAGATCTGAGATTTATCAACACATGAGACTTGTCATTGATGATTCTCTCCAGCACCCCTTGCCTGAGGATCTTATCACACAATTTATTCTTTATATACATGTGTCACAATAGTTCACAATGTTGGCTCTATACCATCAACACAATTCTTCTTTCAAATAACCACTATATGCATGCAAACATGAAATGATTACCTTGACTGCTTTGTAGATGGAGCCACTGTTTTTGCCCAGTCATCATTGTCCTTAGGACCAACCTTACTCATTCCTAGGGACCATTAAAAGGGTCCTGAACCTATCCTCTGATCCAATTCTTAATGCTTTACACTTTAATAATTAGCCCATATAGGTCTTCATGGTCAAGGTGCTCAAAGCAACATGTAGGGTCTTAGATCATTCCCTATATTCTTAGAACACCTTATCTATTATGAACACCAAATGTTTCACTTGAATCTATGGTTTTCGTGATAACCCTTTTAATTCAGTTCAATCTCTCATTAAGGTCTCTTTCCCTACTAGCCCTATGACCAACAGAATTGTGTAAGGATCTCACAAATGTCTGAAACAACCATACAAACAAATAGGTGATCTGAATGCCCTTTATGGGATTCTTGAAGATATTTCAAAATCTCTACTTCATCCAATTTGGATACCCAGAGTAAAACTTCCTGATGGGATGACCATGAAATTATATGTTCTTCCACCTATGTTATAACAGTAGGTACTTGGATGATTGTTTTGATTTACTTTGTGTTCAAAACTTCTCTTGATGTCATCAAGGGTTCATGCTCTTTGTTGAATTTCAGATCTGACTTGAAGATTTATCCCTCCTATGCAACTTACCACTAATTTTCACACAGTTACAGGCAGCGTATGCAAGTGACAATGGCGTAAGTCATTAAGGAAAGTTAGTTGAGACTTAAAATTTGGCCAAACTCCTTTACATGTTTAAAGGGCAGAGATGCTCACAAAATTTTTGTCCATTTTTACTGCATAGGATTTAAGATATTCTTTGCCCTAGTTAGGGCCCGAGAGAGAAAACTTAGGTCTACAGGCAATATTATTAGGTTTCAAGAGCCACAAAAATTCATGATTCAACTACTTTCAAACTTCCTTTATCTATCCATGCAAAGGAATATAGAGAAGCTTTGAAAACTTTGTTGTCATAGCAAATTTTTATTCAGCCTGAGACAGAGCATATACATTAGTCTTTGAAAAAAAGTTGTTTTATAGAAAAGATCTAAGACTTTATTCACCTGTGGAATGGTTATACAAGCTCCTCCATTGTCATGCATTATATTCCCTCATTCCACCGAGTTTCATATCTTAAAGACTCCTAAAACACTTTTTCAGCTCCTAGATGAGCTCAACAATATGCTAAACATAAACATGGATTTGAAATCATCTCCTACACAACCTCCACTCATTCAACCTCCTATATACACTTTTTGAAATTCACAATAGGCCTTATTAGGCATAAAACAATTAATTTTACCTAGTTCTTACCTATCAAACATTTACCTTCCAATTTCACTTTTCACATTTACACAATGAATAAATTACTCAAGTAAATGATGTAAGCATGCTCAAACATTCCTCCTATGACATCTAAGCCTAAGCTCATGATGCTCCTGCATCAGATTGGTATCTCGCCATGACATGCATTCCATGCCAGCTGGATTTTAATAAGAAAAAGGTATCTGACTGATTTATATGTTGTTGAGTATGGTAGAAGCACTACTACTTCCCATAATTGCCCCCTTTGTGTTCAAATCTATGCAAGTTGGGGATGTTATGGGAAGAGTTCCAATTCACAATTTCCAGATGTCTTGCAATCCTATGCATACTTTCCATGATTCTTATGACAGCAGTGATTGGTATTCAATGAAATATTTTTGGCATGAAGGAACTTGTGTGTTCATGTTGAAAATTAGAGCCAAAAGAGGGGCTCTTGAAAGGGGAACAGCTCAGCTAGCATTGGTTTTGTGGAGGCAGCCCAAATCCACCCAAATGCAACTCCAAATCACTCATGCTAAGGGGTCTAAAGTGCTGCTACAGCCAGGTAACCATGGAGATTTGTTTTTAGATCAGTTCTACAAATATGCTAGAAGGATTTTCCAAACTTCCCTCATGATACATAGAAGCATGAGCAATAAAGGAGAAGCCATAGAGGGAACTTCAAGCATGAATGGGAAGATTTTTATGACAGCAGTTGTCCCTATCATTTTCAGTTCCCTTTGCATACTTTGGGTTGAGGAAAAGGAAGATTGGGTCACAAGAATGATGTTAATACTCCTCCCGGATGTTTCTAAGGCATGGGCAGCTATTTGGCAACATGTTCCAACTACTTTCAGGCTGAGCCATGAGGAGGAAATGCATAGCTACAGCTATGTGTGGGGCAGCCATCAAATGCACAAAGTTCATGGAGCTTCCACAAGCAAGAATGGAGAGTCACTTCCCATAATTGCAGGGCCTAAGAGAGTGTTGTTAAACACTCATGTTTTCTTTAACATGTTTGTTTCTTGTGTAGGTACAAACATAAAGATCATGGAGCAATTGAGATTCATTTGGGATCCGGGCACTTGCGATTGCTTGAGGACAAGCAATTTTGAGAGGGGAGGACTGTCATGTCCCCTTTTCGAGCTAACTCCAATTGAAGACCTTAACCCATTTTCTCCCTATGGGTTTAAGGAGAAAGCAAGGGGAAGATCTGAGCTTCGTAGTTGCATCATTATTTTGATAGTTATTTCATTTATATATTTATGTATTCCTATTGGGCGATTAGCGCTCCAATAGATGGCTATGTAATTAGGAAATAAAATAAGTATTTGTGGCATATAGGCCCAATACTTAATGAACTTTTAGAAGATCCTTCCTTAAGGGGTCGGCCTTTCTGATTGCATTGTAATAAGCACCCTTATGTCTATATAAGGAGGTCACTTAGTCATTTGTAAGGAGCTTTGGTGAATCTATCTTATTGGTGAAGGTTGCTTGTTGAAGCCCTTTCTCCACCTCATTCAAGGATGAAAACCCTTGAATCGAGTACCTCCCAAGGACGAAAACCCTTGAGGAGAGGGTAGTGTGGACGAAAACCCACATTATCTCATTTGTGTTGATCTCATTGCTGGTTATAACAGATTTCTGCCCTAAGCGACTTGCTTAGAGGTATGTTTTCAAGGATATTGCTGGTTTCTATGTGATTTCTTTGCATGGTTGAGCTCCCTATGATTTATAAAGGTGAAATCTTCCATTTTATCAATTGTTGGTGCAAATTATATTTAATTTCAAGAGGGGCGACCTATATTGGAGTGATGTTTTGGTATGTGCGGTGACATTTTGGCAAATCTGAATTATCATCTTATTCTCTATATTTTATAAGGCCAATATCTCAAGTTTCATGATTTTTGGTGCTTTCTATGTTGAGTTATGAATTTTTAAAGATACACTGTAGACAAGGGTTTTATGAAATTCATATCTTCATATCTAGGGCATTAAAAATCAGATTTCTTGCATTACATGATTGTTGAGGTTATAACATAATTTTAGAAATTCAAGTGGGGTTAATTGAAGGGTTTTGAAGGCTCAAAAGTGAAGTTGAATTCCACAAACAGTTCACTGCCCTAGAATATTGCAAAAATCAGATTACTTTCAGTTGGCTGGTTTCTAAAATCAGATCTGGAGATCTTTGGTTTTGAGCTAAAGATTTCAGTTTTGATTTTTCTCTTTTCTTAGGGAAATTTGAATGTTTGGAATTTGATTAGTTTTTAGCGTAAGTGGGAAATGAATTCTAGCATGGCATGTTTGAGGCATCATAAGCTTGATAAGAATTTCTAGACGATTTTTTATTTCAAAGCGTATTGCTTTTGACCAAGGTTCCATGAAAGAACCGAAAGGAATATGGGAAAAGGGGAGCAATTATGATGAATTTGCAGTTGTACATATGTCAGTCATAGAGGGAATTGATGATGTATCTAAAGGGAAAAATGATAAGCGTGCTCTTGAGGTAAGTACTCCATTAAGAGGAGAGGCTGAATTCACAAATTTTTTGTCTCAAATCGAACATGATGAATGTTATCTAATAGTTTCGGATATTGTATTCGGCATTAAAGTTGTTGGGAGTAATTAGAATACAGATTTTGGGATTTCAAGCATGCTGCCATAAGCTTTTATGTGACTGTCATAAACATTTCCAGCCCCTTCTCCATGTTGATGTCAGTTGTAACCTTGTGGCCAGCCCCCATAACATTGATAGAGTGGGGAACTTTGAAGATGTGTCATGCTTACAACTGTTGTATCCTCCTCCCATCAGTTGTTCACAATTTTTCCAGCTACTTTCCTACTTATAAGACACTTTGAAAAGGAGCTTCCTTTAATAAATATGGTTGAAGAAATTCCAAGCATTTCATGGCTGTTGTAGTCACTATACAGCCCCATACAGTCACTATGGTGCTATTTCTCTAAAGGAATTGATTGCCTAATCATAGGAGGACAGTGGGATGGCAAACACTTTAACCCAAGGATCAATTTGAGGGTTGATCCACCGAGGATAATCAACCTGCTGTTTTGTGCATTTTCAGTTTGTTCTTCTCAAGGTTTTGGAGCATAAAGAGACATTTTAATAACCGGGAGTTGTATTCACTACACACTAACATACTTGTACTATTTTGTGCAAGTAAAGGTGGAACTTTAGTCACCCTCATTTTGATTTTTGAAAGAGAAGAGCAAGATTACATTGGTATTTGGGACAACATGAGAGAAATGGTGGGCCACCAATGCTTGGGTGGTAATTGCACAAAGAAGGAGCAATATAAAAATATTTGGGATCCGGGCACTGCATTGCTTGAGGACAAGAAATTTCAGAAGTTGGAGGCTGTAATGTCCCCTTTTTTTAGTGAGGCCTAAATGTAAACTTCTTGCCATTCCCTTTCCATGGAATTTATAATATCTCATAAAGGAATATTTGAATTACATTTTATTTCATTTCTTTTATCTAGACTTTGTTTCTTTAAGGTGTTTATCTTTACAAAACAATTGGGCTTGAGTATTGGATGAGATATAAAGACAGCAATTAATAGAAAAATGAGGCTTAAGAGGATCTCTTCTAATTGGCCTTTAAAGGAAAGAATATAAAATGGATAAGGACTTCATTGGCCATTTTTGATATATAATTGGTATGTGGGCTAGTTGATTCATACCTTTCCACTTGAGGAGAAAAAACACCTCTTTGGAATGGCATCCATGGAAGACGGAAACCTTCCTTGTTGGCTTGGTCTAGGACGGTGCCCTCCATTTTGAATTGAGAATCAATAAGGATTATAAATGGATTATCATTTTTCGAGCTCTTCCCTAGGGGAGCGACTAGGCTTAGTTTAGTTGGTTTGCATGCTTTTAACTAAATTTCAAATCTTATTTTATATTCTGAATCTCCATATTTTATAAGGCCGTAATCCTACTTTTGAAATTTTGGTGGACCTATTTTATTATTTTTCCTAGCCCTTTTTGGCAAAAGATCACTTATAAAAAATTAATTTCCACTTTGCTAATTAGATATTTCTTCAATCTTTTGATGTATTTAATTGAAAAAGTATTTTAAATAAACCTGGCTAGATAAATTATTTCGTGGCTTTCTACATTGATTTGCACTTAGTGAAAAGGGGACTTGGGTCAGAATCTCAATATCAAGTATGTTGGCTAGATTTTCTGCATAGCATCAAACCTAGGCGATCAAATCTCCCTCATTTAACCGGTGAGGCTCCGTGTCGATTTGTCGATAAAAATGTGTTATTATCTATCGGGGTTTTACTTTAACCACTTAGTTCATGAACCATAACTAAGAAGTTCTTGCGTGAAAGTAAGCATTTGTTTAAGAAAGGAAAGTTATAGAAGAAGAAGTAAAGGAAATACGAGAAAGAAATGGGGAAGATGTGCATCCCGATTAGTAGATAGCGAGCTAATTACATGCACATAGAAGAAACTTAATAGATATGAACACACGAAATTATAAAACAAAGGCGCTCTAGATCTAGATCTAAAATAACACAAAGTTTATTAAGAGATCTAAGATTAAAAGCAAAAACACAGTACACCGTGACACAAAGTTCTCCGGAAACACTGCTCCTTTGTATTCCTTTGCTCCAGTTGCTCTCGGGGTTCGGCACAAAGTCTAGAACACAAGATTGCTTTGCTTCAAATTCGATCGATCCTTAACTTGGAGGTTCTTCTCCTACTTATAGAATGTAGGAGGAAAGTACAAATAGAAGACTCAAAGCTGAACTAAAGCATGAACAACAAGTAAAGATGACATTTGGCATCATCCTCACTAACTTCTTCTTAAGTGACACATGTATCACTTAACTAATAGAATGGTTCCACATGACTTCAAGTAATGGTTGTAAAACCAATAACTTAGAAGTTTTACAATTTCATCCGGGAACATAGAAAATAGAAGAAGAAAGAATAGAAGAAGTCATGCCAACTGTAACATTTATGTCTTCTTCTTGTTCTGATATCGGATATACTTGTCGAACATGTAATTCAGCATCTTTCCATCTGTTTTAGCCACTGCTTCCTTCTCATCTGAATTACAGCAACCCTTCATTGACACTTTCTTGCATGCTTCCACCTCTTCCAGCTCGGCCCAAACCTCATGATATGCACTGCGGCGCCACCGATCTCTTGATAGAATTCATCGTGAAAGGCTTGGTAGCTTTATCAATTCTCTTTTGTACCATCGAAGAGAGAACCTTCCGAGAATTAGGCACCTCGTTAGAAACGATCCGCACGTATGAAGTAACACCTCCGTCCACTCTTTCCTCGGTGAAAGAAATGATACTTCTGCAGTAAATCGATGTTCTACTCTCAAGTGCTGCATCCTCTTGTGAAAACTCTGCAGATTTCCAAGCGGAAAGATCTGCAAACTCTAGTTGCTTCCCCTTCTCGGTGATCCATCAGTGCAATCAATTCCACTGATGATCAATACATCTCTCGTGCTTGTTGATCTCGGCCAAAATACTCGGGTTACTCTCTGCAATTTGTATTCATGCCTTCTGCTTTTCCATCGATTGCTTTAGTTGATTTCTTTGCATCGTTCATAACCTTTAGGCGGTGGCACTTCCCAAGTTGTCGAAGCTTGGCGAATAATCGAGATCCTTCCATTCGTCGATAGCCTTTACTTGATTGCTTGCGTCCTCCATTTCTGCATAAGATGATCACTCACTGTCTGAAATGGGCTGAATGGAAGGTTTAGCAACCTTGGCTATGATCTCACATAATTGAGATACTTGCTTGCGACTCTTCTTTCTCCGCCTTTTCACTTTGTCGAAGCCTAAGGAATAAAGCGTCTATCGATATCTGCGTGTCTGCTTGATCCTTCGGTGGTGGCTTGGCCAGTGGTACTTTGGTCAACTTTGTCACATCTTCCGCGTGAGCTCCTCTTCTATCTTTCCTTCTGCCGGAATTGATATCTCGGCAAACTTCTCTCCCGAATTCTCAATGATCAACCTAGAAGTTGCTTTAGCAACTTTAGGCCTTCTGTCTCTTACTGCTCGAGATCTGGGTAGGCTGCAGTCGTGCTCCTCTAAGTTCATCTCCATTCTCGCTTCTGGAACCAACTGCAAAGCCAACCATTCCGAGAAATTACTTCTCGGAGAGTGAGAAATTCGGCCGAGTGCACTACCATCTCCCGCTCTGCATCCTCTCCGTCAGAAAGTGCCACGGTGTTATGGCTGCCATCCTCACGAATCATCCAGGACAAAGCTCTTTCGAACTCTGCCATCTGCGGCTTGACATCTCCTCTGGAGCGGGTGATGAGCGAAGTGGGCGAGGAGAGAAGAAGAAACGTCGCGGATTGATGAAGGCATGGAAACGTCCTGTTTTTGCGGTGCGATAGTTGGTGAAGTCTTGGAGTCTTGGAGAAGCGGAGTCAAAGCTATGGTCGTAGAAGTGATCTTCTCTTTCTCTTGAGATCTTACATGTGTACTTTCAACTTCTCGGACCTTCTGCTTTGCTTTCTCCTTCATGCTTTCGCTTGAGGGAATCTCTGTGAAGTTGCCGTGATTTGATTCATCGATGCTTCATCAAGGCAATATCCCTTAAATCGACTGACCGGTTTGAAGTATTCACCAACACACGACTCTCGATCTTTCTTGATTGTGTTGCGGCCTCCCATGTTATTACTGCGGTATGGCTTTATCTCCTCCCATTTGATGGTAAGTGTCAAGTACCACATTCCCATCATCTTTAAGATCCACAAGTATCCGCGCTAGTCCAAAGTCGAACACTTGCTTTCTGACAGCCTGCTGAAATCTCTCTTTCTAACCTCGTACTCACTTCCGCACTTCATCCAAAAATCTTCTAACGAAGGCACATGTGCGTCTTTCTTTGGGAGATTGTCTTCCTGGCTACTCCTAATGGATCGAAGTTCAGCCGTGCAGGGAAGAACTCTTGCTCATACTCGGATAACATTTGCGCTTCCATCCCTCGAGCTCTGTGAATGCTAATGCAGCTGTAATATCCCACAGTGATTGGGAAGAAGCCCGTAGACTTGTGCCGCTTTGACTGAAGGTCGTGTAACTCCACAAGTTGCTGCTTTCGGCTCCATGCGATCAATCTATCATTCGGATACCTGGGCATCTTTATTGGTTCTCCAGAAAAGCCCGTAACCCTGAGGTATGTGAAATCTGCAAATTGAATGAATAGACTGCCAATCTTGGACACGGCTTCCCACGCTTCCTTGCTTACCTGTTGGCCTTCAAGTCTTTGTCTAGCTGCAGATGAAATCGTAGAAGAAGTCATCGTTGATCACTTTGAAGTCTTTCTACTTTGTAGGTGCAGTAAGCTGCGGGTAGCACTCGAAAATGGGGTCCTTGGAAAGAACACCACATCTATCCAGCTTGGAAAAGACACCTTGTGAAGCTGCAGCATACACCAAGTATGAAGTCATCTTGAAGTGAAAATCGCTTCACGTTCGAAGTTGCTCACCGATGTTCTTTTAATAATTTCCGACCATTGATTATAGAATCAACCTTGTTGATTTGATGGTCTGATGAAAGCATACATCCATGTACGGAAAGTGTAGGCATTCGCTTCGCCATTCATCTGCATGCATGATTTGGCGACATCATCTGCCTCCTGCACCAAATTGGACCGTGGAAGAGTTCTTGGGAACTTTGAAGGGGATCTAGGCTTCTTCATGAACCGGCTATTCATGATGCTCACACAATCAGCTCTATGCTTCTCCCACCTCTTGTCAGCATCCTGAATGCTAATAGAAGTCACCACCTTTAAATGCTTTGAATCTTCAAACAATAATTGATGAACTCTGCGTCCAAACGAATTATTGTCTTTCCCGAAGCATCACGCACTGATCTGGATGAAGGATGATAAGATCTAGCACACTCCATCACGAACTCTGGCAATTGGGCTGTACATGGAAAAGCTGCAGCTCGGATAATTCCACTGCTTTTGACCGCACGCATGAGTGAAGTCTTTCCCGCTCTGGATCTATCAATCAAATCGGCAAGAGGTTCCGGGCCTAGATCTGTGTCTCCTATGTCTGCAAGTTTGGAAGCAATGCATGACTCCATCGTGCTTTCTTTTTCATCTCCCTTCGCCATGGCTTTGTCTATCTTCGTCTGAATAATTCTTTTTCTTCTTACTTGGCCGGATTTCTTCAATACTGGTGCAGATCTGGACAATTCTTCAGATTCGGAGGATATTTGCAATGTATTGGACATTGATAAAAACTCCTTTTCTTTTGTAAAGCACCTGTAATGAATTCCTGCAATTTATTCGACAAAAAATGGCCACGGAGCATGAATAGTGAATTTAAATTATAAAAATCTGCACTTTTCAAGCTGCTGCCCCAAAAATTGGTGTTTAATTTGCACATAAAGAGAGCATGAATCCTTTGATCAACACACGAGCTCTGTAACACTGTGAAAACAATTATGCAGACAAAGATCAACCTCCTCTAATGCATGCGCCAAATCTGGAAGCTTTTAGCCTTGTTAGCACTTTGTCTGAACAAAATCCTTCCTTTAATGGGGGCGCACTTTTCCTCTTGGCTGCAATTCTTTACCTGTGAATTAAATAATTCACCCATATGGCTGCCCATGCTTATATAACCTTCACAATTCTATAATTAATAATTGCCCTAACAATTAAAGGCAATTAATTAATTAAAAATCATGCTTTTCTCTTTTAAAAATAGCATGTTTAAGGACAGCCATCCAATAAATTAAATTAATCCAATTTAATCCTTCACACATCACTTCACTTAAGCTTCACAGTGTGCTTTGACCATAGCCACTGAAAATAGAAATTAATTTAATGTTTTAATGCCTTAAAAAACATTAAATAATTCCCAAATGGGGCGCACTTTTTGAGAGGAAGAGGGCAGCCACTAAATAAATTAAATTTAATGCATTTAATTCCTTTCTTTTATTCCATCTTTGACTTGTTGACCTCCTCCAAGCTTGGGCGCACTTTTTGAGAGGAAAGATTAATTAAAATAATCAATTTAATCCTTTTATTCTCTCACGAAAAAGCGCACTTTTTGCACATGTAATTCTATTTTTAAGAATTTTTTTGACCTCCTCCAATGAAGGAAAATAATCAAACATTTTTGCCAAAGGGGCGCACTTTTTTTGCACATGGAATTTTTTTCATAATGGGATTCTTTACCTGCAAAATCCAAAATCCCGTGATCCACTTAAGTGATTTGACTTTGACAATGGGATTATTTACCTGCAAGGCAGGCACTAAAATCCCATGATTTCACTTAAGTCACTTTCCTTTTATTATATCATGGGAATTTTTACCTGCAGAGGCGACGATAAATTCCCACACTGCGACCTCTATTTTTCCCACTGCGGACTTAAGTGACTTTTATAACACGGGAAAAAGTACCTGCCCAGGCGGCGGTATAAAATTCCCACCACACTGCGGCTTATATTTTCCCATCGCGACTTAAATCCTTTGTTTTCCAAAAATGCGCCCATCCCCATCAGAGGGCTTTTCTACGTGCTGCGACTTCGCTTTTCCCGGTGATCCGGACCTCGATGGCGACTTCCTCCGGGCATAATGTGCGTATATGTTTTCCAGCTGCTCCAGGCCAAAAATCGGGCTTACCCAGCAAAGGAATTGCTCCAGAGAAATTTCACAGAAAACGAAACGGGACACCACAAAAACACGAAAAATTGCCAAAAGTTACAAATAAAGCCCAAAACTTAAAATAAGTTAAAACCCTTCTGGCACATAGGAATAATAACATATTCGCTCATAATAGAGTTAAAACAGAGCGCAAATAGCCTCATACGGGGCTCAAAATAATTAAATACAAATTTCCCTGAGACAAATCCCGGCGACGAATAAAAAAACAATTTTGGGCATCACGGGTATTTGGCGAAAAAGGCTAATATGGCTCTTTGGGATTATCTTGTTATTCTTAGCTACTTTCAAATTGTTGTATTTGAAGGTGTTTTTAGATCATATTTATTGGGGATAGTTGGCAAACCCTTTCTCAATTTTCAGCCCTAAAAGGGACATTAAACTATGGAGACACACAACGCAAAGGTGTTGTGGTAGACAACACCAGTGATGATGAAGCAACACCTACGAAGGCAAGGCGCAAGACCCAAAGGAGGAAGAGGAAGAGGAAGCGGAAGCACAAGCCTAAAGGCAAACAAAATGCTCATATGTGCTATTGGGAAAATAGGGAGTAAACCTAGACCAAATGCGCCAAGTTATTCTAGAAGTATGGAGCCAAAAGAGCTCATTGATTGGGTAACAAAACTCGAGAAGTATTTCAAGAATGACAATATGGAAGATCCCAAAAGGTTCCAGCTTGTCTACACTAAATTGAAGGGTCATGGGAACATGTACAAATAGAAATAGTCCATAGAGGTAAACTGAGGATATGGACTTGGGAGAGACTGATGGAAAAGTTGAATGCGAAACTCTTACCCGAAGACTATAAGCTCAATTTGTTCAATACATTGCAAAATCTACAATAGAGAGCTCAATGTGAAAGAATACATTCAAGAGTTTATAGACTCACCATTCAAGTGGGTTATGTGAAAGATGACAATGAGAAGATCATTCATTACAGAAACAGGATGCATCTCTCGATTCAAGATGAGTTCAAGATGATTCAAGTGCGATCTATGGAAGAGACTTATCAATACACACTAAGGGAAAAGGATAATTTGTCACGCAAACAACAAGGTGTGGCACAAGACAAGGGAAAACTTGCTCAAGGCCACGAACAACATGGCACAGAAAAGGAAGTTTTGCGCAGTGAGCCGACACTTCGTCATAGAGTGAAGACACGTAAAGAGGAAGAGGACATTCTTCCACGAGAGGAGGATCCTTTGGATGTGGAGGTGGTCGTAGAGCTTTTGAGTGCCCGCACATGCAAAAGAATGAGGGAAGATGCGATGTAATGCAGAATACCCATATTGTCATGCATGCGAAGAGAGTGGCATATCCATGGATTATGGAGAAGAATCGAGATGGGAGAATCATTGATCATGAAACTCATTTTGTTGAAGCTAGGAAAGGAAGTTGGCTCGTATCACACGAAGAATCTATTTATAACCACATGCAGTTAGGAGGCAAGGTTTGTAAGTTGATGGTGAATATCAGAAGCATCAACAACTTGGTATGATAGGAGATGGTGGATAAGTAATGGTTGAAGAGGATTGCAAATCCAAATCCCTACAAAGCTTCATGGTTACGAATGGGCACCAACTCTTGGTGATGAAACGGAGCCTAGAAGTTACTTTTGATAGGGAGATATGAAGACAAAGTTATGTTTGATATAATGCCCATGTACGCTTGCCATGTGTGGCTTGGGAGGATGTGGTAGTTTGATTGGAAGGCACTACATGATGGTCACACAAACACCTACAAGGTGGTGAAAAATGGAGAGTACACTCTAACCTCTATGCAAGAAAAGAGTAAAAAGGTTTGAAAGTTTTGATGTTGTCAGGAAAACAATTCTTGCGTGAGATAAAGTATAATGATGTATGTTTAACAATAATCATGACACCCGTGCATGGAGAGGGATCGAGCACCACCGCAAAAGAAGTTGAGTCACTTCCACATGAGTTGAAGAGGATGTTGGAAGAATTCGTGGAGATAGTATTGAACAATCTACCAAGGAATTACCATCCATGAGAGACATAAATCACCTGCATGGATCTAATTTTGAGATCAAACTTGCCAAACAACCTGGATTTCATAATGACACCACAAAAATGTGGAGATAAAGAAACAAGGTCAAGGGTTGTTGGATAGGGGACTAATACGAAAAATCCTAAGTTTGTACACAATTCATATAGTTATGGTGCCAAATAAGGACGAGGAGCCTTGCATGTGCACACACTCGAGGAAAATAATAAGATCACCGTGAAGTACCAGTTTTATTACCATGATTGATTGACGCTAAATGGATTGTTTGAGTCGAGCAAGATAATTCACCAACATTGATTTAAAGAATGGGTACCACTAAATCCACATAAGAGAAGGGGATGAGTGGATGGTTGTGTTCAAAACGTAGGAAGCACTGTACGAATGGGTTGTGATGCCATATGGATTCAGCAATACACCAAGTACTTTCATGAGATTGATAAATCAAGTCCTAGGGCCTTCTTAGGAAAGTTTGAGATTGGATACTTATATGACATTTTTGGTATTCAATAGGACGTGGGACGAACATTTGAAGCACATAGAGCAAGTACTGCAGCAATTGCAAGGAGAGAAGTAGTTGATCAACTTAAAGAAGTTTAGTTTGAGGAGCTTGTGTATTTAGGTTTTGTGATTTCTCATGCATGTCTAAAGACAGATCCCGAAAGGGTGCAGTGATATTGGACAAACCATCACTGAAGGTTTCTCTGAGGTGTTAAGCTTCCATGACTTATCAAGTTTCTACCGCAATTTCACCAATAACTTCAATGGAACGTGTGCGCCTATCACAGAAGCCATGAGAGGGAATAAGAAGGATTTTGTCTGGAGTTGAGCCGCACAAGTAAGTTTTCAAGAGTTGAAGTAGAAGGTGATTGAACAACTAGTATAAGCATTGCCCGGTTTTATGAAGGTGTTTCAGGTAGACTATGATGCTAGTGGCACAACCATTGGCATAGTGTTGAGTCACGAGGGTAGTCTTGTAGCATATTCTAGTGAGAAGTTGAATGACACAAAGAGGAAGTATAGTGTGTATGATCATGAGTTCTATGCAATTGTATAGGCACTCAAGAAGTGGAGGCATTACCTGTTGCCGAAAGAGTTTTTTTATGCACTAATCATCAGGCTTTGCAATTCAAAAACAATCAAGGAAGGTTGAATCAAAGGCATATGAAGTGGGTGGAGTACCTACAAGGCTATACGTTTGTGTTGCCGCACAGGATTGGTAAATCTAACAAGGTTGCCAATCCATTGATGATGCGATCAATGTGAAATAAGTTTCCTAAGTGAAGTGAATGGTGGATGTGTACAAATTCGAGAGGCATAAACAAGATCACCATCAAATATAGATTTCCATTGCCACGTTGTAATATCCCCTTCCCACCAAAGACCTTTAGCCCATTTAGACTCCCTAATGGCTAAGGAATAAACTTAAGAGGGACTTAAGTTATGATAGCTTATTATAAAGTGCAAAACAAAATAAAAATAAAAGAAAATATTATAAAGCACTTATAATAAATTATTATGAACTTAATAATAAATCAAAAAAAAAAAAAAAGGCAAAAAGGTATTAACAAGGGTTATTTATTCAAGGAAAAATGCAACTTGCCTAGGAGAGAAAAGCAAGTGGGGGAAGTATTAAATAAGGGGAAAATTCTGATTGGATGTGAGAGTAGCCATTTGGGCCCTATTCTTTTATTTAAACAAGTCTACTTGCTTGGAGAGACATCACTTGTTTATTCTCAAAGTTCAGATTTGCATGTTGAGTTGTAATGTCCCTCGTTCTCGAATAGTTTGATCGAAGACCTTTGGCCCTTTTTGTCTACCCGACGGCCAAAGGGTGATTTCAAGGGTGACTTCGGTTTATTAGTTTTATTATATCGTGCTTAAAATAAAATAAATTATCACTAAAAGCACATATAATGAATTAATAGACTTAATAAGTGACTTCGACTTAGGAAAGTACATGGAAATTAATTAATAAATTATTTAATGTGCTTTCCTAGGCAAAAAGTGTGACTTGCTTTGGGAAGTAATTAAATAAGCCAAAAAATGCGACTTGCTTTGGAGATGGGGAAAATTAATTAAAAATAAATTATACTCCTTTGGAAAAAGTGCGACTTGCATTTTGGAAGGGTTTTTTGGCTATAAGGGAAAAGTGCGACTTGTGCGGCCTATGCAAATTATTATTATTTTTCTTCCCGGCAGTTAGCTCTGAAGCTTTGCAGACAAAATCCAAGGACGGAAACCCTCTGGATTATTCCTCTTGTGGACGGAAACCCCAGGAGCAGTGAGAGGAGTTCCTATTCAGGGAGCTTCATTGTATTCACAGGTTATTTATCATTTCAGCAGTTCAGAAAGAGAAATAAAATTGCAGCAGTGGGCATTCAGACATCTTCTAGAGTGGGGCGACTTATTCCACAGTTGTTTTATGCAGTATCTAAGGTATTCTTCATGCTAGATTATTATTGTAGCTTCCAGTATCATTTATATATCAAATCGATTTGGTTTGAATCATTTACGGCTGGGTTTTGGACATTCTTTTATTATCAATCCTTTCGCAGATTTATGATTGTTTTGCTTGAGGATATTTGTCAACATAAATCATTATTAAATTCACTGCTGAATTATTTATGAAGAAATCTGCCTGTTTAAACCCTAGGCACCTTTCCTATATTCACCCGGTTTGCAGGGTTTGCATTCTTTAATTTGTTTATGCAGTATGAGAGTGTTGTTCCATGGTTTTGCTTGATATTATCAGTTCAATACCAAACTCGAGAGCATTCTATAAATATATATATATATATATATATATATATATTCAGCAAAAGGGTTTGGGATCTTTCAGTGGTATCAGAGCAGTGTATCCTCCCAGCCTGTGTGGGAAGGAAGCAGAGAGTATTTTTTTTTTTAAATCAGCTTTGAATGCAGCATAGAGAGGACGGTCCACACAGATACTACACCTACAGGCGAGCACGACTCGAAGCTAGTATTGTAGGAGGTGACAGAATGGATTTATGGGTGAGAGACCGGAGAGTCCTCCTCGGGAGGAGCATGCAGATCCAGATAGAGACTTCATTAGGGATATGGCAGCCACTCAGAGGTAGTTGTTACAGACTATGGAGCGCATGGGCTCTACCTGACAACGAGTTGACATTGGATAGGCCGCGACGATGAGACATGGCGAAGGGATATATCCATATCAGTTACCAGTGGTTACAGGGATCACAGCAGATCGCCTTCAAAAATCGAAGTGTTAGGGGATCGCCACGCCGTGAGAGGAGGCACACTCATACAGATGAGAGGAGGGCTACGCGGACTGCAAATAGGCCTATGCAGCCTAACTTCCTGCCTAGAGATGACCCACCAGAGATTGAGGTGCGGCCGGAAGAAGTAGCTTTTCCGGATACTATTATGGCAGTCAATGATGAGTGGAGGAGTTTGCCACAACGCATGTGAGGGACGTATTTCCCCTCCCGCAGTATTGTGCTCAGAGGAGAGATAGCATGAGGGCTGGACAGGACAGGAGGCCTAGAGCACAACAGAACAGGGAATCAAGCAGGTTACCAATAAGGTAACCCTCTCCACTTTTGATGGTAGCGAAATATTAGTGCCAGGGCTTGGATTCACAAGCTCGACACCTATCTTACCCTCAAACCCATGAGGGAACATGAGGCTATACAGTTTGCTACTTTACACCTTGCGGGGGTGGCTTATGATTGGTGTCACCACGGATTAGTTACACGTAAATCACGAACTCCTCGTGATCATACAAGGACTTCAGAAGAGGTTGATTGCGAGATTTGATCGCAAGGATGTGGAGCTTTATTACAGTGGACTTGGCACATCTCCGACACAATGGACGCGCTTGATTCATACATCAACGAATTTTAGCGTATAACAATCATGGTTCCAGAGATGCCCGAGAAGACGGTAGTGATGCTATTCATAGAGGGCCTTCATGACAGGGATGAGAGGATTGGTCAAGGATTATTCCTCTTGTGGGACAAAACCCCAAGAGCAAAGTGAGAGGAGTTCCTATTTAGGGAGCTTTATTGTATTCACAAAAAGTTATTTATCATTTCAAAGCTTCAAAAGAGAAATAAAATTGCAGCAGTGGGCATTCAGACATCTTCTAGAGTGGGGCAACTTATTCCACAGTTGTTTTATGCAGTATTTGAGGTATTCTTCATGCTAGATTATTATTGTAGCTTCCAGTATCATTTATATATCAAATCGATTTGGTTTGAATCATTTACGGCTGGGTTTTGGACATTCTTTTATTATCAATCCTTTCGCAGATTTATGATTGTTTTGTTGTGGATATTTGTCAACATAAATCATTATTAAATTCACTGCTGAATTATTTATGAAGAAATATGCTGTTTAAACCCTAGGCGCCTTTCCTATATTCACCGGTTTGCAGGGTTTGCATTCTTTAATTTGTTTATGCAGTATGAGAGTGTTGTTCCATGGTTTCGCTTGATATTATCAGTTCAGTACCAAGCCTGAGCATTCTATAAAAATATTTATATATATATATATATATATATATATTCAGGCAAAAGGGGTTTGGGATCTTTCATGAGCATTTTGTCAGCATCTTCACTCTTGAGGATGAAAACCCTCCAAGAGATCTAGAGAAGGACGAAAACCCTTCCTCTAGTTAAGAGGCTTCTCCACCTTGGGGTTTCCATTGTGCATCATTGAATTAGCAGTAATTTCTATTATTTTTCCAACAATTGTTGAAGACCAATTTCAAGCTAAATTCAAGGAGAGATCAAATTTGAAGTGTTTGATCAGTTTTGAGGTGTTTTTGGGCCTTTCCTAAGTGGGGCGAAATTGTATTTCCAGCTTTCACTTACAGCTAGGGTTTATCTACATTATTCCAGAATTACATATCCGTTTTGGATGTCTTCCCGCCATTGAAAAATTCTGATTTTGGGTTCATTGGAAAGCTTATTTTTTAAGCTTCAGATTTGAGCTATCATCTGCCCAAATTTGAAGTATTTTGCAAGTTATTGAGTTTACAAGTTCTTCTGCGTTTTTTATTGCCCTAATAAATTTCATAATTAATATTTTTCGAATCCAATTGAAGATCATATTTTGATTATTCCTTATCTACTCGCAAACAAATTTTCATAATTTTTGGAGGTATTTTGAGGTAGGAAAAGTTATATTCTCGAATATCGGTTTGATAAAATTGAGATTTTTGGCTTTTTGGATTAATCAGATTTAGCCGTAGTGGGAATTGCAGGTAATCCACTTGGGGTTGAAATATGTCCATTTGGGGACATTACAGTGGTATCAGAGCGATGATTCTCCCAGCCTGTGAAAAGAAAAAATCAGATCTGAAGATGAAGAAGGTGACCATGGATGGGCATAATCATAGAGCTCATCCTACAGATAAGATAAACTATCTAAGTGAAGAGATCACTAGAGGCCACAGAGAATTACAAACCTATTGGTTGGATGCTCGAGAGATTTAAGAGACTCGGTCATAGGAGCCATTGTTGATTTGGGCAGATCTATACAAGGAATGAGTACTATCGATCAAGCTCTCAAGGAAATCAAGACAACAATGGTGAAGGAAGCAGAACAAAGTTTCTCCAAAAGGAGGAACAACCAGTTGAGGATGATGACATGGAGACATGGGGAAAAGAGTATGCAACACTCAGTCCCAAGGTAAGATCTATGTTGACCTTTGAAGAATTTTGTGAGTTGAAAGATAGTAAAGACATTAGAAAAATTAGAAAATATCAACAGGAGAAAAGTACCATGCAGAAAGTGGAAGGAAATCAGCCCATAGAGTATTCCACCATGCCAAGTGAAGAAGAAGAAGCTTCTAGAGAGAAAGGTATGACTTCCATTGAGCAAAATATTTGTATTAGTGAGGAAGGCAAAGAGGAACAAACAATACTTGATGGATGCAGAATTGGAAAAGATGTTGCAGTCCTAAAGAATGAGTCATTGTCATATGGGATGGATTTACCAAGCCATAGTATTGGTGGGCTTGAAATTGTGAAGGGTGTTGATACTTGTTTTATGTCTAAAATCATGTGAGTCACAATAGTGATAATGTTGTTTTGAAGGTTTCCAAATCAGCAACAAAAGGTAAACATTTTGATGATCTTCTCTATAAGGAGGTTAGTAGTAGCAAGGATTCATTGCATCATCTTCATACTATGTTATTACAGCAGTTTTATCATGATGTTATTCAACCTATTATGGACAAAAATGCTAAGGATTTGGTGCAACGAAGTCAAGTCATCCTGAAGACAAAGAATGATGGTACTCCAAGGTATGAAGGGAATGATAATGTCTTATTTGTTGCTGCACATTCAGATTTATTTTCCTCATGAGAAGCATGACAAGTTAGAGAACGAAGTTTACATTATGGAGTATGTTGAACCATTGATCCAGATTCATATTTATGAGCATCATGAGAGCTATATTTTGTGGCAAGAATTATCTCATTTGATAGGTACAGTGCAAGGATTTTGGATCACTTTAGCATGTTCTGTCTCGTGCACTTGGCACTTGAACTAATGAGTTACAATTGCTTGAGGGAAAACAATTTTGGGAAGGGAGGATTGTAATATCCCCTTCCCAATCGAAGACCCTTAGCCCATTTTGTCTCCCCAACGGCTAAGGAATAAACTTAAGGGGACTTAAGTTATGATAGTTTATTATAAAGTGCAAAAAAATAAAAGAAAATATTATAAAGCACTTATAATAAATTATTATGAACTTAATAATAAATTTAAAAAGAAAAAGGCAAAAAGGCATTAGCAAGAGTTATTTATTCAAGGGAAAATGCGACTTGCCTAGGAGAGAAAAGCAAGTGGGGGAAAGTATTAAATAAGGGGAAAATTCTGATTGGATGTGAGAGTGGCCATTTGGGCCCTATTCTTCTATTTAAGCAAGTCTACTTGCTTGGAGAGGCATCACTTGTTTATTCTCAAATTTCAGATTTGTATGTTGAGCATTTTGCTTGCATCTTCACTCTTGAGGACGAAAACCCTCCAAGAGATCTAGAGAAGGACGAAAACCCTTCCTCTAGTTGAGAGGATTCTCCACCTTGGGGTTTCCATTGTGCATCATTGAATTAGCAATAATTTCCATGAGTTTTCCAAAGAATTGTTGAAGACCAATTTCAAGCTAAATTCAAGGAGAGATCAGATCTGAAGTGTTTGATCAATTTTGAGGTGTTTTTGGGCCTTTCCTAAGTGGGGTGAAATTGTATTTCCAGCTTTCACTTACAACTAGGGTTTATCTACATTGTTCCAGAATTGCATATCTGTTTTGGATGTCTTCCCGCCATTGAAAAATTCTGATTTTGGGTTCATTGGAAAGCTTATTTTTCAAGCTTCAGTTTGAGCTATCATTTGCCTCGAAATTTGGAGTATTTTGCAAGTTATTGAATTTACAAGTTCTGCTGCGATTTTTGCCCTAATAAATTCCAAAATTAATATTTTTCGAATCTGATTGAAGATCCTATTCTGATTATTCATTATCTACTTGCAAACAAATTTTCATAATTTTTGGAGGTATTTTGAGGTAGAAAAAGCTATTTTTGCTAAATTGTTGGCCTAGGGCAGCAAACTAGGGTTTTTCTGGAAAATATTTAGTTTGTGGCCTAATTTCATTCTGAATTTCAGTTTGATAGCAATTGAGATTTTTGGCTTTTTGGATTAATCAGATTTAGCCCTAGTGGGAATTGTGGGTAATCCACTTGGGGTTGAAATATGTCCATTTGGGGACATTACACATGCATGGATGACATCATTGATTGTCTGAGTGGCACAAAGTATTTTAGCGAGATTGACTTAAAGAGTGGATACCATCAAATTGATACAAGAGAGGGAAATGAACAGAAGATTGTGTTCAAGATGCACGAAGGATTGTATGAGTGGCTAGTTATGCCATTCGGTTTAAGCAACTCACCAAACACCTAAGTATGAGATGAACAAAATTGGGTACATTTTTTATCATGTACCTTGATGATATCTTGATATTCAGAAGGATATATGAAGAACATTTGTTGCATATAAGACAAGTGTTGCAGCGGTTGCATGAGGAGAAATTGATGATAAATTTGAAAAAGTGCATTTTCATGTAGGAAGAGTTGATATATCTAGGATTTGTGATTTCCAATGAAGAGTTGAAGATGAATCCAAAGAAGGTCCACAAAATTGTGAATTGGCCATCACCACAGAGTGCTTTTGAAGCACGTAGTTTTCATGGGTTGCCTAGCTTTTACCATAGCTTCTTCAAGGACTTCAGCGGAGTGTGTGTGTGCCTATCATAGAGACCATGCAAGGCGACAGGAAGAGCTTTGACTAGATTCAATGTGCAGAGAACAGTTTTTAGAAACTTAAGAGGAAGGTGATTGAACAAGTTTTGGCGTTGATAGATTTTGCGAAGGAATTTCAAGTGGATTGTGATGCTAGTGGTTTAGCCATTGGTGCAGTGTTGAGTCAAGAAGGGAGACCATTAGCTTATTTTGGCGAGAAATTGAATGATGCAAAGAAGTATAGGATATATGATTAAAAGTTTTATGCGATTGTGCAAGCACTCAAAAAGTGGAGGCACTACATGTTGCCAAAGGAATTTGTGTTATTTACCAACATCAAGCATTGCAGCTTTATTAACAATCGGGCGAAATAGAACCAGAGGCATATGAAACATGTTGAGTACCTATAGGGCTACACATATGTATTGAAGTATAAAAGTGAAAAATCTAATAGAGTTGATGCGTTGAGTAGGCGCATCTATAAATTATTATTAAGTGCCAATATAAAAATAAAATATGTCTAGCACTTATGATAATTTATAGGACTTAATAAAGTATTAGAAGTGGTAAATGTAATTTTTATTTTCTCTAGGAGTTTTGGCGACTTGCATTGGGAAGTCATGGGAGTCTTAGAAAGGATAAAAATTAAAATATGACTTTGTATTTCCTCTAAAGGAAAATGCGACTTGGGTAGGAATGTTTTTGGGTGCATTGTGCATTGAAAGAATAACCGTTGTTGATTGGTTATGCCTTAGGTTGTCTTTTGGGTCACTTCTCTTGCATATGGGAGCAAGTCGACTTGGGTAGGGATTCATTCTATCATTTTGTACTTTGCTATTTTAGCTTAGAGCTGAAGCAATACTACAGCGATTTTCTGAGGACGAAAACCCTCATGAAAAGCACTTGGGAGAACGAAAAAACTCTTCTATATTATTTATGTGTGAATGTTCAGATTTAAATCTGCAATTTATCTATATTTTATATGCTTAAAGCGACCCATTTTGGGTGTATTTTCAAGTGATATAGAGCTGGAAAATTTATAATATTACTAACAGCTGTTACAAAAATACTTGTTGAGATTTTGGCAAGGTTTCGGTATTTTATTAAGGATTTCCAAACCTCATTTCAAGCACTGCAAGTACAGGTCAGATCTGGGCATTTTTTATCATTATAAATCAGGAATTTTTGGTTCAGATATTGGAGTTTTCTTATGCAAAAATATTTATAAAATTATCTATTTCCAAACAAATCAGAAAAATTGTCATATTTTATGCATATGTTTGAAGTTTGTATTTTCTTTCCAAATCGCATTTTTAGGGCAATCAGATCAGATCTGCAACATTAGAATTCAGTTTTTAGTATATGTCTTGGGTTTTTTTATTTATCATTGAAAGCTTCAATCAAATTATAGTGGGGGACATTACAGTGGTATCAGAGCTAGTATTCCTCCCATCCTGTGAGAGAAATCTACAGTGATAAAACTTGAATGCAATCAGCCAAAGATCATATAGTTTATCATAGAAGGAACACTCCAAAAAAGGGTACAATGGAAGATCATGGTCAGAGACCCCCTCCCAATGATGCTCTTAGCTATATGAACGAGACTATAAGCAGGGTTCAAAGAGAGTTACAACAAGCAATGAGGGAAAACCAAAGGGAAATGCGTGATGCTTTTACTAGTTCGATTCGTGACTTGGCTATGGCTTTACAGGGTAATACTACAACTCCTAATCATGCAAATACTAATGTAGGAGAGGGCAGCTCTATGGGGGCAAACAAGAATACTTCCAACACTACACATACGACCTTCAAAGCCAAATTTCTCCATAGAGAAGAACCAGTTGAGGAAGTGGTACAAAGTGACGTGGATGATGTGGAGGCCTATGGAGATGAATATATGCAACTCAACATTAGGGTAAGGGATATGTTACCTTTCGAGATTTTTTTGTCAATTAAAGAATAATAAAAATGCAGGAAGAAACAAGAGGGTCCAACAAGAAGCACCAAGGAGAGATATCCAACATAAGTTAGGGAAGGTAACTCTACCTTCTTTTGATGGCACTGAAAAATGTTCAGCTAGAGCTTGGGTACAAAAACTTGATACATATTTTTCCTTAAATCCTATGTATGAAGAGGAAGCCCTCAAATTTGCAACTCTACATTTAGAGGGAATAGCTCATGAATGGTGGTACCATGGGTTGATTACCCAAGGTCATGGTTCCATTACCACTATGGAGGACTTTAGTTCATGTTTGATTGAGAGATTTGATAGGACAGACCCGGATATGTACTTCAGAGAGCTAGCTCAACTTAAACAAGAAGGATCACTGAAAAATATATTTCTGAATTCGAAAGAATTTCAGTTATGGTTCCGGATATCAGCGAAAAGAGGTTAGTATTATTGTTTTTAGAAGGGTTAGAAGTACAACTAAAGGGGCTTGTGAAAGCATTCAATCCACCATCTTTACAGGTGCTATTAGGAAGGCTTTTGACTTGGAAAAAGCAGTACCAAAGAATAAAAATCTGCAGCAAAAATCAGCAGCATATGGGCAGCCAAAGGGATGTTTGGGCAGCCAAAATCATCTTCATTTAGTGGGCAAAAGGCACCAAACTATGGGCAGCAAGGTAAACCATTTCAAGGCAAAACAGATGTGAAAGATTGGAACAAAAACAACAAGGAGATAGAGTCCAGAAACGAGCTTAGGAGGAAAAAGTTATGCTTCCATTGTAGGGATCCATGGACTCCTAATCACCATTGTCTTCCAAAGGGGGCAGCCCACTACATAGAGATTATTTCAGATGATGAAGAAGAAGAAGAGGGAGCTGATCATGAAGAAGTGGGAGAGCAAACAAAAGAAGAAAAAGAAGAACCAATGATGGAACATTGGCCACCATATCCGGAGCTCCTAGATATCATGCTTTCCGTATTAAGGGTGTTCTTCATGGACAAAGGATCATAACTTTGGTTGATAGTGGAGCTACCCATAATTTCATTGATGAGGGTTTAGTGACAAGAATGGGGTTAAAAGTGGAAGACTTTCAAGGATTCAATGTGACTGTTGCGGATGGATACACTCTTGCATGTTCCAAGAAAATTCCTCAACTCGAAATTACATTGGGAAGGCACAAGGTATGTGATGATTTTTATGTCATTGGGATTGGTGAAACGGATGTTGTTTTAGGGGTCCAATGGCTGCAATCTTTGGGTGAGTTTACTCAAAACTACAAGACCATGGAGCTGAGATTTAAGTCCCAAGGCAAGGAAGTTATATTGCAAGGCTTGAGAGGTGGAGTTCCTCAAGTAGTAACCGCCAAAAGCATGGAGAGAGCTTTTACTAGGGGGCAGATTACATGGGCTGCTCATTGCCTGGTAAGTGTCAATTCTGATTTTTCATCACAGCCATCATTTCATGTGGATATCCAATCTATATTGGATAGACATAGCAATGTTTTTACAGATTTACCTCATGGCTTGCCACCGATAGAGGATTTCAACATATAATTGAGTTGGAACCCGGTCAACTCCGGTAATATCTTCTCCCTACCGTCATCCAAGAGCCTTCAAAGAGGAAATAGAAAGGGTGATAAAAGAATTGTTAGAGATGGGCCACATAAGGCCAAGTTCTAGCCCATTTGCCTCTTCGGTTGTTTTGGTTAAAAAGAAAGATGGGACATTGAGGATGTGTGTAGATTACAGGTTGCTAAATAAGAAAACCATCAAGAATAGGTACCCTATACCAAGGATAGATGAATTGCTTGATGAATTGCACGGGGTTGTTTTCTTCTCAAAGATTGATCTAAGATCCGGCTACCATCAAATCAAGGTAAGAGATGAGGATGTACACAAGACAACTTTTAGGTGCCACTTTGGTCATTTTGAATTTTTGGTGATGCCATTTGGGTTGACCAATGCTCCTGCCACTTTCCAATCCTGTATGAATCACATTTTTAGGGAGCATTTGAGGAAGTTTGTATTGGTATTTTTTGATGATATCTTGGTGTATAGCAAATCATGGAAAGAGCATTTGAAACATCTGGATATGGTTCTAAGCATCTTGGAGCAGCAATCTCTCTTTGCCAAATTATCCAAATGCGAGTTTGGAATGGAAGAAATTTTGTATTTGGGACATGTCATCAATGCAAGAGGGGTTCATGTGGACCAACAAAAGATTCAAGCCATTTTGGATTGGCCTACTCCTACTACCTTGACTCAACTAAGAGGTTTCTTGGGTCTTTGTAGTTATTATCACAGATTTGTGAAGGGATTCTCACAACTTTCAACTCCCCTAACAAATTTGACAAAGCAAGGAGCATTCACGTGGTCACAATCAGCCCAACAAGCATTTGAGCATCTCAAAAAGGTAATGAGTTCTTGTCCCGTACTTGCTGTTCCAGATTTTTCAAAGCCCTTTGTGGTAGAGTGTGATGCATCCGGAGATGGAATTGGGGCTGTTTTGATGCAAGAAAAACATCCTATAGCATTTGAAAGTAGAAAGCTTAAGGATGTAGAGAAGGGATACTCTATCTACGATAAAGAGATGTTAGCCATCATGCATGCTCTTGTGAAGTTCAGGCAATATCTTGTTTGTGGCAAATTTGTTGTCAAAATGGATCATAATAGTTTGAGGTATTTCCTTAACCAAACTGATTTGAATGATAGGCAACAAAAATGGGTGAGTAAAGTGCAATCCTTTGACTTTGAAATTGAGTTTTTGAAGGGAAAAAAGAACATAGTGGCTGATGCTTTGTCAAGGAAACCTCATTGTTGTTCCATGAGTGAAATTGCAGCAGATTGGAAGGCTGATATAACAGCAGAATACGCCAAAAATCAGCTTGCTTGTGATATATTTGATGGGAAAATTAATGATGATAATTACCAAGTGGTGGATGATCTCATTCTTTATAAAAACAGAGTTCTTTTAGTGCCTGAATCTAAAGTTAAACGCAGAATTTTATCAGCCATACATGACTCACCACTAGCGGGACACCAAGGATATTTTAAAACATACAAACAGGTGAGGGAGAAATTTGTATGGAAGGGGTTAAAGAAGGAAGTATTACAACACATTAGGGAGTGCCTTATTTGCCAACAAAGCAAGGCACAACATGAATTTCCAGCAGGACTTTTGCAGCCCCTACCCATTCCAAATCAGAAATGGGAGAGTATTTCAATGGACTTCATTATTGGTCTTCCCTCGGTCCAAGGTAAGACTGTTATCTATGTTGTAGTAGATCGTTTAACCAAGTATGCTCATTTTTTCCTCTTCCTACTAAGTTTGATGGACCTTTGGTGGCTGGAATATTTTTTAAAGATGTTTTTAGACTTCATGGGCTACCCAAGAATATTGTGAGTGATAGGGACAACAGGTTCATGAGTTCTTTTTGGCAAGAGCTCTTTCATCTTGCAGCACGCAAACTTACTCCAAGCACCAGTTACCATCCACAAACAGATGGGCAAACAAAATTGTAAACAAATGGATAGAGGGGTATTTGAGATGCTTTGTTATAGGGCAACAATCAACATGGATTAAGTGGCTTTATTTGGGTGAATTTTGCTACAACACCACTCATCATATGTCCATCGGTATGTCTCCATTTAAAGCACTATATGGCTATGATGCATTCTCATTTGTTGATGTTGTTCTTCCAGATAGTAGGGTACCAGGTGCTAAAGATTTATTACAACAAAGTCAAGATATCATGAAAGCACTCAAGGATAACCTTGCACATGCCCAAAATCAGCAGAAACTTTATGCAGATCAGCGAAGAATAGAGAGGTCTTTTGAGGTTGGAGACATGGTTTTTCTAAGGTTGCAACCTTATAGGCAATCCTCCCTCAAAGGGAAAGGTTCGGAAAAATTAAAACCAAGGTTTTATGGACCCTACACGGTCATACGAAAGGTGGGAAAGGTTGCATATGAGCTTGAACTTCCAGCTCAAAGTAAAATACATAATGTGTTCCATGTATCTTGTTTGAAAAAGGCTTTGGGGCAGCATATTGTTCCTTCCATGGAATTGCCTCCTCTTGATGATGAAGGCAAACTTGTCTTAGAACCGGAAATCATTTTAGAGATACGTGAAAGGAGGTTGAGAAATAGAGTTATCCGGGAATATTTGATTCAGTGGAAAGGACTACCTACAGAGGATGCTACGTGGGAAGGTGCAGAAATATTGGAACATCCAAATCTGAAATTGCTTGTGGGCAAGCAATTTGAGGAAGGGAGGACTGAAATGTCCCTCTTTCCGGAATAACAGTTTGAAGACCCTTGGCCTATTTGTCTACCGACGGCTAAGGGACATCAACAAGGTAGACTTAAGTCATCTATAAATTATTATTAAGTGCCAATATAAAAATAAAAATATGTCTAGCACTTATGATAATTTATAGGACTTAATAAAGTAATAGAAGTGTTAAATATAACTTTTATTTCCTCTAGGAGTTTTGGCGACTTGCATTAGGAAGTCATGGGGGTCTTAGGGGAGATAAAAATTAAAATATAAGACTTTGTATTTCCTCTAAGGGAAAATGCGACTAGGGTAGGATTGTTTTTGGGTGCATTGTGCCTTGAACGAAATAACCATTGCTGATTGGTTATACTTTAGGGTTTCTTTTGGGTCCTTTCCCTTGCATATAGGAGCAAGTCGACTTGGGTAGGACATCATTCTACCATTTTGGATTTTGATATTTTAGCTTGGAGCTGAAGTAAAACTACAGTAATTTTCTGAGGACGAAAACCCTCATGAAAAGCACTTGGGAGAACGAAAACTCTCTCTATTTTATTGTGTGAATGTTCAGATTTAAATCTGCAATTTATCTGGTATTTTATATGCTTAAAGAGACCCATTTTGGATGTATTTTCAAGTGATATAGAGCTGGAAAATTTATAATATTACTAACAGCTGTTACAGAAATACTTGTTGAGATTTTGGCAAGGTTTCAGGTATTTTATTAAGGATTTCCAGCCTCATTTCCAGCGCTGCAAGTACAGGTCAGATCTGGGCATTTTCTTCATCAAAAAGGTCAGGTTTTTGGTTCAGATATTGGAGTTTTCTTATGCAAAAATATTGATAGCATTATCTCTTTCCAAACATCAGAAAAATATCATATTTTATGCATATGTTTGAAGTTTGTATTCTCTTTTCCAAATCGCATTTTCTGGGCAAATCAGATCTGCAGCATTAGAATTCAGTTTTGAAGCATAAAAGTGAAAAATCTAATAGAGTTGATGTGTTGAGTAGGCGTAATATATTGTTGATTCAAATGAGAGTGGTAGTGGTGGGTTTTGAATGCATGAAGGAGTCAGATCCACAAGATGGAAACTTTAGGAGAGCATGGTAGGCGTGTGCAGCACTGTGAGTGTTGAACTGAGGCATATGAAATAGGTTGAGTACCTACAGGGCTACACATATGTATTGAAGCATAGAAGTGGAAAATCTAATAGAGTTGATGTGTTGAGTAGGCATAGTATATTGTTGATTCAAATGAGAGTGGTAGTGGTGGGTTTTGAATGCATGAAGGAGTTGTATCCACAAGATGAAAACTTTAGGAGAGCATGGTAGGCGTGTGCAGCACTGCGAGTGTTGATAGGACCCCATTGTTGGATTATTTTTGTGTGAAAGCCTATTATTTCAAGGCAATCGGTTGTCCATTTCCATAGGATCGATGCGGGAGAATTTGGTGAAAGAAAAGCACAGTGATGGATTAGCATGGGATTTCGCTTTTGATAAAACATTAGCGCAGGTAGCGGATATTTATTTTTGGCCACAAATGGCTATAGATGTGCATAAGTTTGTCCAAGAATGCAAAATATATCAATTGGCTAAGGGGAGATCTCGAATGTAGGGTCCTAATAGCTTTTACCCATTCCGGAGAATCCGTGGGAGGATATCAGTATGGATTTTGTTTTGGGTTTTCCCAAGATGCAAAGAGGGGTTGATTCCATCTATGTTGTGGTGGATAGATTCTCTAAGATGGCACATTTTAATGCTTGCAGGAGGAATAGTGATGCGACATGCATCACAAATATTTTCTTCAAGCATATTGTAAGATTGCATGGATTGTTGCACAATATTGTGTCTGACAAGAACACTTTGTTTGTTGGTCATTTTTGGTAGACAATGTGGAAGAAAATGAGCACGAAGTTGCAATTTAGTTTTGTGTACCATCCACAAACTAATGGATAGACAGAGGTGGTGGAGTCTTGGAAACTTACTAAGGTCTTTGGTGGGAGACAATATAGGACCATGGGACTTGCGATAAAGACAAGTATAGTTTGAAAAAAATAATTCAGCTAATCATACCATAGGAAAGTTAACACTTCAGATTGTGAATGGGATAAACCCGCAAGGAGTGGTGGAATTGTGAGAGTTTCCACACAATGAAGGAAGGCATGTAGAAGCAAAAGATTTTTGCGGAGTGTATGGAGGAAGTGCACAAGCAAGTGCATAAACAATTGGAGAGGATGAATGCGCAGCTAAAGCAGAGATAAGATAAGATAAGATAATTTTATTAATGTCCAACAAATGACCACAAAAGTAGGTCAATGGGACTGCAGAGTACAAAGCCAAAGAAACCAGCAAGAGGACCCAAACGGGTCCCCTAAACACAAGGAAAGAAAGGAGAAGAAGAGAAGGAAGCAACAAGTGCCGAGAGTCCAAAAAGAAGAAGAAGAGGATGACGGTGTGGGGGGGAGCGGAAGGAAGCAACACCCCAACAACATCACCTAACACTCAAGACCGGCTGGAAGTAACTCGCGATCCGTCGATGTCCAAAAGAACTAAATCTGTGGAATGGCTGGAAGGCCGATGTCCGGGGAGACGGTGCCTTTGCGTAAACTTGGTGGATCTTTGTCTATGTGGAGGGGGTGAAACGCTCATGTGACAGGAGCCTTCCGTGAAGGAAGTGGAGTTCGAGTCCCGATAGATCTGAACCGGGGTCCATACTGGTTGTTGGCTAGATTTTCTGCATAGTTGAAAACCTAGGTAGTCATAAGATAAATCTCCCTCATTTACCGGTGAGGCTCCCGTGTCAGATTTGTCAATAAAAATATGCTAGTATCTATATGGGGTTTTACTTTAACTATTCAACTCATGAACCATAGTTGTATAGCTCTGCAACAAGTAAGCAGTTGTTTAAGAAAGGAAATATTTATAGAAGGAAATAATAAAACACAAGGAAGAAATGGGGAAGATGTGCAACCCAATCAATAGATAACAAAGTTGATTGCATGCACATAGAAGAAACCAATAGATATCAACACACATAATTATAAGCAAAGGCAACTCCAAATCTAGATCTAAAATAACACAAAGTTTATTAGAAGATCTAAGATAAAAGCTAGAAACAAAATGCACCGTGTCACAATGTTCTCCATGGCAAAACCTACTCCTTTATATTCCTTTGCTTCAAGTGGCTATCAGGGGTTTCAACACAAAGTCTGGAACACAAGAATGTTGCTTACAAATTTTGATCATTAACCCGAAGGTTCTTCTTCTACTTATAGAATGTAGAAGGGAAAGTACAAATGGGAAACTCAACTGAACTGAAACATAAACAAAAGGTAAAGATAACATCTGGCAATCATCCTCCTCTAATTCCTCTTTAAGTGACACAACTGTCACTTAACTAATAGAATTGTTCCACATAACTTAAAGTAATGGTTTCAAAACCAATAACTTTAAAGTTTTACAATTTCATCCGGGAACGTGGAAAATAGAAGAAGAAAAAGTAGGAGAAAGACACGCCAGTTGTAACATCTATATCTTCTTTTTGTTCTGATACTGAATATACTTGTCGAACATGTAATTCAACATCTTCCCATCTGTCTTAGCCACGGCTTCCTTTTCCTTCTTGAATCAGCAAATCCTTCGCTTTAGCAACACACCCCGATACATGCTTCTAAGACATAACTTAACTAATAGAATTGTTCCACATAACTTAAAGTAATGGTTTCAAAACCAATAACTTTAAAGTTTTACAATTTCATCCGGGAATGTGGAAAATAGAAGAAGAAAAAGTAGAAGAAGAAAGACACGCCAGCTGTAACATCTATATCTTCTTTTGTTTCGATACTGAATATACTTGTCGAACATGTAATTTAGCATCTTCCCATCTGTCTTAGCCACAGCTTCCTTTTCTGCCTCTCAACTCGCAGCAATCCTTCGTTCAACACCCTGATACATGCTTCTACCTCCTCCAAACTAGGCCCGAACTTCTCAATATCTGACATTGCAGTGCCACCAATTTGTTGATGGAATTCATCGTGAAAGGCTTAACAACTCCATCAATTCTCCTCGCACCATCGAAGAGATCCTTCCATGGAATTAGGCACTCTGCTAGGAATGATCCGTGTGTATAAAGTAACATTTCACCACTTCCTCATGAGTGAAAGCAATGATATTGTCTGCAAAGGCGATGTCATACTCTCAAGTGTCTGCGTCCTCTTGACAAAGATAATTCATGTTAGATCTCCAAACGGAAAGATTCCCAAACTCAATCTTCTTCCCTTCTCAACTGATCCGAGGTACAAAAGTTCATATTCTACAATCAATACTTCTCTCGGCAGCTTATTGATTTCGCCAAAGTACTCAGAGTTACTTTCAAAGAATGTGTTCATATCTACCGTGCTTGCATCGGTTGCTTTCACAATGATGACCTACATCTTTCATAACCTTTAGGCGGGCAAGCACCTCTCTACGAAGTTAGTACGTGCTTGTGCATAATAATCGACTTTTCCATTCGTCAATAGCTTTAACCCAACATTATAAGCTTGCATCTTCCATTTCTCGCATCGATGATCACTCACCTAGATGTGAAATGGGCCGAGTGGAAGATTTAGCAACTTGGCAATGATCTCGCACAACCGAGATACCCGCTTTCGGAGTTCAACTTTCTCCGCCTCTTCTTCAACTAAGCCTAAGGAATAGAGCATCTATCAATGTCTATGTATCCTGCGATCAATCCTTCTATGGTGGCTTGACCTATGGGTACTCTTCACCGTGTGTCTTGCCGTGAGCTCATCCTCCTTCCCTTCTACCGAAATCCGACATCTCAAATAAACTTTTGCCCCGACTTCATGATCAACCTTGAAGTTACCTTAGCAAAACTTTAGGTTTTTTGTCTTTCCCGCTTAGACTCGGGAGCCTTCTGAAGTCGTGTTCCTCCAAGTTGATTTCCTCTCAGCCTCTGGAAACCATTTAGAAACCTCAGTTTGCTCCAGAAGTTGATGTCACCACCATCTCAAAGTCTGATTCCTCTCCATCTAAAACCGCTACAAAGTTGTTGTGGCTACCATCCTCTCGAATCATCCAAAGACAAAGCTCTTTCAAACTCTCGCCATCCGTGCTTCAACGCTTCTTCAGAAGCAGTGATGAAGAGTGGCCGAGGAGAGAAGATGAATGTTACCGGATTCAACGAAGGAATGGTAGTATCTGCCGAGGTGCAACAATCTGTCTTGGATGCTGAGAAGCCGAGAACTAACATCATAGCCGTAGAAGTGATCTTCTCCTCAATGAGACCTTCTTGTGCACTTTCATCTTCTCGTGCCTTCTGTTGCTTTCTCCTCCGTGCTTCCTCTTGAGGAATCTCCTGTGGCCGAAGTTGCCCGTGATTTGATTCATCAATGCTACATCAAAGCAAGATCCCCTTATCTACAACCAAGTTTGAAGTGTTCACCGAACAATGCGCACCTTTCCTCAATCGTATGGTAGCCCCTGCGTTCTCCCGAAGTATAGCTATATCTCCTCCCATTTGATGGTATGTGTCAAGTAACACAGCCCATCATCTTTAAGATCCGCAGTATCCGTGTTGATAACCTGCTGAAATCTTTCTTTCTAACCTCGTACTCACTTTTGCACTTCATCCAGAAGTCTTCTAATGAAGGCACATGTGCGTACTCCTGAGAGATCGTCTTCCTGGCTACTCCAAATGGATCGAAGTTCAGCCGTGCTAGGAAGAACTCTTGCTCGTACTCAGAGAACATCTCCGCTTCCATTCCTCGAGCTCTATGAATGCTCTGGCAGCTATAATGGCCCACAGTGATCGGGAAGAAGCTCGTAGACTTGTGTCGTTTCGACTGAAGGTCGTGCATCTCCACAAGTTGTTTGCTCAGCTCCATGGTGACCAATCTATCATTCGGATATCTGGGCAACTTAACCGGTTCTCCAGAAAAGTCGGTGACCCTGAGGTATGTGAAATCCGCAAACTGAATGAAGAGACTGCCAATTCTGACACAGCTTCCCATGCTTCCTTGCTCACCCTGTTGGCCTTTAGATCCATGTCCAAAGATGCAAATGAATTCATAGAAGAATCCATCGTTGACCTTTTTGAAATCTTTCTTGCATGTAGGTACAATAAGCTATGGGTAGCACTCAAAAATAAGGTCCTTGGAAAGAACACATCTATCGAGCTTGGAGAAGATGCCTTGTGAAGTGCTGCATATACCAAGTAGGAAGTCATTTTGAAGTTAAAAGTACGCCTCACGTTCCGGAGTTGCTCACCAATGTTCTCGCATAATGATTTCCACCAATTGATTATCAATCACGCTTTGTAGATTTCAATGGTCCCGATGAAAGCATACATCCATGTGCGGAAGGTGTGAGCGTTATCTTCGCCATTTATCCCGCATAACAACTTGGCAATATTGTCCACCTCTTGTACTAAATTGGATCGCGAAAGAGTTCTTGGAACTTGGAAGGAGATCCGGGCTTCTTCATGTATCTGCTTGAATTCATTATGATCACGCAGATCAACTCTATACTTCTCCCACCTGCAATCGCCGGCATCCTGTATGCTAATAGAAGTCACCACCTTTCATGCCGGAATCTTCAAACAATAATTGATGAATTGTGCGTCCAATCGGATTATTGTTTTCCCCCAGTAGATCTTGGACTAATTTGGATGATGGATGGATGGTAAGACCTAGCACACTCCATAACGAACTCTGACAACTGGGCTGTGTATGGAAATGCTGCAGCTCGAATAATTCCACTATGCTTTTGAATCCGCACGCATGAGGGAAGTCTTTCCGCTCCTGGATCTCAAATCAATTCGTAAAAGAGGTTTCGGACTAGATCTCGTGTCTCCGATGTCTCGCAAATTTAAAGTGATGCATGACTGGACAAATTGTTGTGTTCTCTTTTTCATCCCTCTTTCCATAGCCGTATGTATCTATCTTTGTCTAAACAATTTCTTTTTCTCTTTATTCGGCCGGATTTTAATTTTAAGACTTTCTAAATCTAACCTAACCCTAACCTACCCCCCAAACACTTATATAAACACCCAATCCCTCTACTTTTTTCTCACACTCAATATTTGATATTTTGCTTGAGCTTGAAGGAGAGAGAGAAAGAGAGGTTGAAGGAGAAAGGAAGAGCTTGGAGGAGAGAAAAAGAGCTTGGAGGAGAGAGTGATTGAGCTTGAAGGAGGAAGAGAGAAGGAGAAGCAAGTCTACAAACATCAAGGAGGATTTTTCCAGGTATTTTACATGCATTCAGGCATTTTTTTTTAAATTTTTTGAGCAATGTTTTGTATATGAATATGATCAATATCATGAATGATGTGTTTCAAACACATCATTCATGATTATTGATCATGATCTAAATTTATTTTTAATATTTAATAATTTATTTATTTTACGGTTATTAAAATATAATATATTATTAATTTTTCCGTATTTTAAGTTTAATAGTGAAGTTTTATTTAATTAAACGTCTACCCTCTGTGTATGCTCTCACCTCGCACCATTTATGGCGAACTTGGTGATCAGAATCAGAGATTGACGTGTAGGACTAACTGTTTAATTTTTTTAGTTAGTTATGTGTTCGTTTTTTTTATTTTAAAGTTTAAAATTGAATTTGTTAAAAATTTAAACGTCTACCCTCTGTGTATGCTCTCACCTCGCACCATTTATGGCGAACTTGGTGATCAGAATCAGAGAATGACGTGTATGGGTCAACAAATTATTTTAATATTTATTATTTAGCAATGTTTTAAAAATATCTCTTATTGTAGGTTATTGAATTAATCCTACAATCATGGCATCCAGTTCAGCTTCAGTGGGGCAAGAGGGGGAAAATGTTTCGGGTGGTATGGCAGTGAAAATGGATCCGAATTATCCTTTATGGAGACATGTGGAAGTGACAGAGTTTGTTGCCGGTGGTGGTGTCCGTGTTTGGACGTGTCCCCATTGTGCCGCCTCATTTAAATCCTCATATACCCGTTTGAGAGCTCATTTGACTGGGGTATCGGGGACGGGTATTAGACCATGTAAGAAGGTGGAAAAGAAAACCATAGCCACGTACCTAAAAGAGCAAGAGGATGCAAACATTGAAGCAGCAAGAGCTCGCTCTAGAACTGTTTCTTTACAGCAGAGGTCCATGGGAAAACCACCAACATCAACACCATCATTTCATCCTTTCATTGAGACTCGTGCTGAAACTATTCCAGATTGATGACCCTTTTGATGCAGATACCTCAGGGCCATCAAACAAGAGAACAAAAGGCCCATTAGAAAAAGCATTTAACATCGAGAAGAGGGATATTGCAGATGAATTGGTGTCTCGGTGTATATTTGCATGTGGACTACCATTCAATATCTTGAGATCACCTTATTGGCAGCAGATGGTGAGAGGCATTAATGAGGCACCACAGGGGTATACAAGCCCTACCTATAATAAGGTTCGCACTTCTCTTTTGACAAAAGAAGTGCAACACATTCAGACATCTCTACAGCCAATTAGAGATTCTTGGACTACGATTCAGGAGTCTCTATTATATCAGATGGATGGAAAGACGCCAGAAATAGACCTCTCATCAACATTATTGCAGTATGCCCTAAAGGGCCAATGTTTCTGAAGGTTGTTGATTGTGAGGGGGAAGTAAAAGATGCCCAATTCATTGCAAATATTCTCATTGAGGCTATTGAGTCAGTGGGTCCGCAGAGGGTTGTCCAAGTCATCACGGACAACGCCAAAAATTGCAAGGCAACGGGATTGATAGTTGAGGGTAGGTATGAGCACATATTTTGGACACCATGTGCAATACACTCCCTGAATCTAATGATGCAAAAGATTGGGAAAATTGCATGGATTGAGCAAATATACACGGAGGCAAACGAGATTCAGATGTTTGTCACCAACCATCACATGTCTCAAGCCATATTCAGAAGATTTTCAAAGTTGGAGTTGTTGAAGGTAAATGAACAATTCATTTTAAATTTAATATTTGATTTTAAATTTTTAAATCAATTTCAAATTGTGTTGTTATTGAATTGTTTCCATTCTTTTTTAATAGGTTGTTGAGACTAGGTTTGCCTCTCACACACTCGTCTTGAGACGACTTGTGAAGGTGAGACGTGCTTTGGGCATAATGGTGATTGATAATGTTTGGACCGTCTGGAGGCAATCTAACACAGAAAGAGCTCAAAAAATAAAATCATGGATCCTTGATGAGCATTGGTGGGGAAGAGTTGAATATTTGTTGAGTTTCACAGAGCCTATTTTGAGTATGATACGATTTGTTGACAAAGATAATGCTTGCATTGGAGATATATATGATGGCATTGACTCCATGCTTGAAAAAATCCATGATGTCATACAGGCCAAAGAGCAGGACCCTGAGGAAAATTTTTATAATGAAGTTAAAAATGTGATCGTGAAAAGGTGGAACAAAATGACCACCCCATTGCATCTCCTTGCTTATGCTTTAAATCCCAAATATTACAGTAGTGAAATAGTTGGGAGAGCTGGTAGACAACGACCATATGATGACCACGAGGTTGCAAATGGGACGAGGGCAGCATTCAGGAGGTTGTTTCCAGATCCAACTACATCACTTGCAGTCCGCCAGAGATGTCAATGTTTGTAAATGGACAAGGTAGCATGGGAGAGGTAGAGGCTATTTGTGACAAACCCACCACGGATCCAATCACGTGGTGGACTTGTCATGGCCATGATGCCAAGTTCTTACGACCAGTTGCAATCAAATTGCTCTCACAGTATAAAGTTTGTAACTTGTTATTTGATATTTTAATTACCAATTACGAATTAAAATTCAAAATGATATCATTCTTTTTTTAATTAATAATTTATAATATTAATACTTTGTTTTTTGTGACAGGTGGCTAGTAATTCTTCTGCAGAGCGCAACTGGAGTACTTATGGCTTCATCCACTCAGCCAAACGCAGCATGTTGGCATCGAAGAAGGCTGAAGATCTAGTATACGTTCATTCCAACTTGCGCCTCTTAACCCACAAGACGCAAGAGTATACTAGTGGTCCTAACAAGCTTTGGGACCTCCAACCTGAAAACACAGACTTTGAAGCTTCACTTCTTGGCATTGATGAGGAACTTCCAGGGAGCCCTTCACAAGTGTTCGAAAGTGGAGCTAGTGGGAGTGGAGCTGCAAGTGGCATCCATGAAGATGATTTTGACGATCATCTAGATGATATGCTCTAGAAGTTGAGAACTTGAATGTACTATCATGTTTTGATTCTTTGAACATTATGTCATTCTGAATCAATTATCAATACAAACTCAAGTCTCAATTCTCAAAGTATTGGAAATTTCAATTTTGTTTTCATGTTCTATGAATGATTTTAAGTTGTATAACTCTATGACTCACGAGTATTAAATTAAAATTTCAATAAGTATGCTGCATGCAATGTATGAGAATTAAATTTCAATAAGTATGCAAATGCTTCTTTAAATTTATAATTTATATATTTAATAAGCTTTACTCTTCAAATGGGGCGCTTATTTTGTGCATGCTCATGGCTGCCATTAAATAAATTAAATTTATTTAATTTTAGACTTTTGCTTCCAGTTAACTCAAGCCTCACAGTATGCTTTGACCTTAGCCACTGAAAATAGGAATTAATTAAATCAATTAATACTTAAAAAAATATTATTTCTCTCCCAAATGGGGCGCACTTTTTGACATGAAGGGGCTGCATTAAATAAATAATATTTATTTAATTTTAGAATGTCTAATTCCAACTTCCTTTATCCACTTTCCCTTTGTTGACTTTTCCACAAGCTTGGGCACCAAAATTGGAGAAGAATTTAATTAATTTATTGCATTTAAGGCTGCCTTTCTTTCCCTAAAGGGGTCGCACTTTTTGGTATGAGGGATTTCTATTTTTAAAAGACAATTGACAATGGGATTATTTACCCTACAAGGCAGCTCCGAAAATCCTATGATTCACTTAAGTTGTTTGACTTTCATAATGGGATTATTTACCCTGCAAGGCAGGTAATAAAATCCCATCAATGCCTTAAGTGATTTTTCTTTTATTCCACAATGGGAATTTTTACTCTGCAAAGCAGGTAAGAAATTCCCGCCCGCCTTTGCCTCTAATTTTTAAGTGGCGTTGCTTTCATGGGAAAAAAGTACCTTGTTAGCAGATACAAAAATTCCCACCTACCTACTACTTCCAAAAATCCCATGATTCACTTCAAACCCTCTTTTTCCAAAAATGCGGCCAGCCCAAAAGAAGCTTTTTGGTGCACGACTTCATCTTTTCTGAGAGAACCAGGACTTCCAGATGGCGAATTCCTTCCGGTCCAACGTGCATAGGTGATCTCCGATACTCCCGCCAAGAATCGAGCCAAACCGCAAAGGAATTGATCCAGAGAAATTTCACGTAAAATGAAACGGAAAACACAAAAACACAAAAAGTTGCCGAAACCACAAATACAAACCAAGGATTCATTCCCTGGTTAAAACCCTACTTGGTATATGGGAATAATGATATGTACGATCACAACAGGGTTAAACCGAGCACAAATTGCCTCAAACGGGCTCAAAATAATTAAATACCAATTTCCACATTGCAAAACCCAAAGAATGAATAAAACAATTTTGGGCATCTGAGTATTTGTCAAAAATGGCTTATTTGGCTCCTTGGGAATATCTTGACACATTACAGGAACTTTCTGGCAATAAAAACACAAAACGACCCATTATTTTAAAAGTACGAATTTTTTTAAATAGGGTAGTCCCATTTCAGTGGTGAAATCCGGGACACCACTCGTGTCAAGGTGTCGCTAGTGCCTCTCCCCGAGGAGAGCACCGAGGAAGAATGAGGTGATCTGTCTAGTATCCATCCGTCTAGGAGGAGGGTGAAGGAGCCTATCCCGAAGCCCGAGGGCCTCCTGTAGAAAAGAGCAAGACATCTCTAATCATAATATCTGAAGAAAGCTGCGAAAGATGGACGTTCATGGAACAGTATAATGGAATCTCCCTCTAATCTCGTAGTAAACAAGACACCGGAAAATGAAGTGTTCTTGGCCAACCTCTGAAAGAGCAAAGCGGGCAAGTCCGCTCCAAGCGGTCTAACTGATGGTCAGTCTCCACACGGAGTCGATGTGAGCCCACTCTAAACTCTGCCCAAGTCCAGGAGATACGAAGGACACCGTAACTGATCTTTCGAGAGATGTACATGGGTTTGATAATGAGCCCGTCGCGGATCTCAAGAAAGTGTGCAACGTAGAAGGACATCTTCGGACGTAACCCCCGGAGGATTGGTCCAAGTGTGCTGAATGAACTGTCTGTAGATATCATCTCTAATAATCCTATTTAAGGTCCTATTGGTTCGCGAGGAGAGAAGTGGAATATCAAGTTGGAGATATGATTTTAGCCCATTTGCAGAAGGAAAGATTCCCTGAAGGGACGTACAATAAGCTCAAACGGAAGAAAATTGGACCATGCAAGATGTTGAGGAAGTTTGCGCAAAACGCATATGAAATTGAATTTCCTAAATCCATTGATATCTCAAACATATTCAATGTGGTGGATCTATATAAATACTCCAGATATGAGGAAGTGTCCAAGATTCAAATTTAGAAGATGGTAGGTGGATTGGAGAGAAAAGATGCCAAAAAATGTATGCAAAGAAGAGGAAAGGATAATTGACACCAGGATCAGGTAAAAGCATAGTAAGGAGTATAAATAGTTTCTACGGTCAAGTGGAAGGGGAAAGATATTGAAGATGCAACTTGGTTGAGTGTCACGGATGCCACAAGGCATAGTATTCTGATTCATTGAGCAAAAGCTCAAGTTTTCATAATTATCCAAGGTGTATGAAGTCCTGAGCATTCGAGTTCACGAGCAATCTTGGATCAATCAAAAAGAATTTGATGATATAGAAGTCATGACAGCCACATTTCTTCACTTGAGTGTTCACGGGGCTTTAATAGATCATAGAGTTCATCAAAAGTTCAATTTCGTTATTCACTTCTAAGTAGATAGTTCACAGTGAAGTGGACTCAATGTGAAGTCCCAAGGTGAAGGCAAGAAAATCACGAGAGTTCGGGACACGAGATTGTGACATGTGTGACAATCTTATAGCTCCTTAAAAGTCATCACGGAGGTCGCATGGCCAAAGAAAGGCGATCGTTATAAGTATTCCACAAGTCTGCGAGATGGTGACAAGTGTCACCATCTTGTTGGTTCTTTTCACGAGGTTTTCACAAGCGTTGTGATCAACTATTCTTGATATGGTGCGTGATCTAGGAGGTCGTGTTGGTAACACTTATCATTTGGAAAATCCTTTCACGGAGTCCACACAAAGTTGGGACCACAAAGCAGCGAAAAGGAAGGTCCTCGCATAAAAAATCAAGTTAATACCACATGGCATCATCTTGGAATGCCTCAAGTCAAAGGTCAAAGGGGAAGCATTGTAGTGAAACAACAAGACTCTAACGTGTGTCACTATACTAGTGAGTCTATCACGGAGTTCATGGAGGTCACAAAGAAAAAGAGAGAAAGGCATGGAAAGTGTGAAAACCTGGATTATTGAGGAGATGTCAGTTGTCACTTGGAGATCAACTCTAATGTGGGGCCACATGCTCAAAAGTTCATGGTGGAAAATAACTTGTGAGAAATTATGCCATCCATATTTTTCACGAGGAAGCTTTGATTTGTTCGTTATTGAGCTAGTTGGAAAGTCTTGAAGAGAGCTTTCAATTGGGCTTTGATTTGGAGCGATTGGTTGTGTAGGGGAGGAATTTGATATTTTAAGTCCATTAAGACCGTTTCTCTTCACATACTAGTTTTCACAACCTCCAACAGCTTGCATTCAATGCTTTGGTTGTTCCACGAAGCCATGTTACATTGGATGCATTAGGAGGTGGTTAGAGATAGTATGCTTGAACATAAAAATCATGGATTGTGACGAAAGGCCGAGATTCAAAAAACTATTAAGACTCGCAATGACAGAGGACTACAAAGCAATGTGCTCGAGGAATCTCAAATATTTACAACAGCCTATGTGGTCACATTCTCATTTATTGAGAATCTCATTTATTGGTTTTGGGAGAAAATTAATAATCATCGAGGACATTCCAAAATAGAGGCAATCCACAACTTTCTTTGGGTCTTTAAAGAAGGTAATGTTAGTATTATGCAAGGTTGGTTGAAGGTTGTTAAAGGTCATAGCTAACATTGATGCAAATCTTTATCTAGAATCTGTCTAAGGTCTTCTTGAAGCTTGATCGACCACCATAACGGCGAAGGACCATAACAGATGAGATTGTGGTTCTTAAGAGCCCAATTAGTTAACGCATTTGCCACTTTATTGAGCTCTCTGGGAACATGATTGAAGTAGATCTCTTGGAACTTTTCCTTCAACCTTTGAATTTTCCCCAACTCTCTTACAATTTTCCAATTTTTGCCCTAAACCTCCTCAAGATTGGATAACAAGCTAACTATCAGAAGAGAATCAGATTCAACTCTGAAGTTTTTGCCACCCAATTTTCAAAGCTTCTTGTAAACCCCTGTAGACTGCCTTAATCTCAGCTAAGTTATTCGTTGAATAACCCAATTTTTCAGAAAAGAAGGCCACAAAACCATCAAAAGATCTACCTATTCCTCCCATACTGGCCTAACCCAGATTTCCTCTGGAAGCACCATCAGTATTCAACTTGCCAAATCCAGGTGGAGGAGGAATCCACTTTCTATTCAGTTGTCTTTTCTTTCTTGTTCTAAGAGAAACCGTGTTGGTTATCATTGGCTGTAAAGGAAGCATTTTGAAAAAGGAAGCATTTTGAAAAGATGAACCCACTTAGTTGAAGGGGTTTGAGGTAGGGGAGCTTGTGCTTAATAGATTCTGCAACATTCATTTTTATCTTCTCCCACACAAAAGAGATGTCTCTAACTGTTTGCACGAAAATTCTTCTATTTCTTTCCTTCCAAGTATTCCATAGCAGGAGGGTTATACCACTCCACAAAGCTGGTAAAATATTTTGACCCTTTGGCAAATGTTTTCCCCATTCTCTGAATAGATTTTCAAGAGATTGAATTCCAACCCAGGGTATCTCAAACAACTTGGTGAAAAGCTGCCATAGTTGGACTACAAAGGGGCATTGCATAAAAAGATGAGTTATAGTTTCGTCATTCTCTAAGCATAGAACACATCTAAAAGGGTCATTAAAGCCTCTTTTCATGAGCCTATCCCATGTTAGGATTCTTCTTCTTAAAACCAACCAAACAAAGAAGTTCACCTTGGGCCATAGAGCTTGCTACCACAGATGTTGAAGATTGTCCCTCAAAGGATGAGAAGCTACCTGACATAGAGAATCATATCCAAAAGAAACCGAGTAAATATTTGTGGAACTTTTTCCCCATGCTAAAGGATCCGGTCATGTAAAAGTTGAAAGAGGTTGGGACAAAAGTATATTATCCACCATTTTTTAAGATCCTCATCAAGCTAAATTTGCCAATCATGAGTAGGGATCCAGCAATGTCCAATTTCCCATTGGTGAATAGTAGGCTTATAATACTTGACTACCTTAATCCAACCCTTATCATGAAGATCTCCCATGACCTTCTTTAACTGTATGCTGAGTTATGAGTGGAGTGTTTACATCCCAAGAATTTGTCCAAAAGTTAGTTGTGTCCATTATTGATTATCTACAAGCAATGCCTCTTTATGAGCTCTTCCCCTAGTCTCAGTACTACAAGAATTGGGGAGCCTTTAGAAGCAAGAGTCAACCTAATGATCCTCCCAAGGGGATTACTTTATGTGTATTTAGCTCAAATATTAGCAGCCCATAAATCATGTGGAACATCTAGCAATCTCCAATAAAATTTGGCTGTTAATGCTCTACTATGCTTGGAAATAGATCGGAATCCTAAGCCTCCCTTTTTACGGTTGACAAAGAGTCTCCCACTTAACTAACGACCATCCACTCCAAATAAATTTCTGACATAGAGAATCCATTTGTTTGAGAGTCCCAACAAGAATATTCAATATAGACAAGACATATATCGGCAAGGCTTGAAGGACTACCTTGTCGTAAGTCATTCTTCCTCATGAAGAAAGCCATCTGTTCATCCATTTCTGCAGTTTCATCTTAGATTTGTTTATTAACCATTGCCAGTCTTTTAACTGATTAGGTGCGAGGAACCCCCAAGTATTGGAGCAAAAGAGAGTCCTTTCTAAAATGAAAAATATCAAGAATTTGTGCCTCGTGTCTTCTAGAGCAGTGGAAGAAAATTATGCTAGATTTGGCATGCTCAACCAATTGGCCTATGGCTCTAGAGAAAAGTTGAAGAGTTTTCTACATATGGGAAGCTTCTAAACAAGTGGCCTTACCGAGAAGTGTAGAATCATCAACAAACTATAAGTGTCTAAGAAGTCGAGCCCCTTTAGCCAATTTGATGTCACTGATCTTCTTATCATGACAAGCTTTGGTAGCCAATCTTCCAAGGAACTCAGCCAGAATAATGAATAAGGAGATAGAGGATCACCCTAGTAAAAACCTCTAGATGCTGAAAAAATCTGAGTTGCGCTGCCATTAACAAGAACTGAAAAAGAGACTAAAGACAAACAAGCTTGAGCCCATTCAATTCATTCCTTAGAGAAGCCAAATTGAGCCAAAACTTTACATAAAAAACACAAATCTAATCTGTCATAGGCTTTGGACAGATCAAGCCTGATAAATGTAGAAGGGGATTTTTGGATGTCCATACAATGTAAAGCTTCACAGGCTAGCACTATCTCATCATCGTTGTGGTTCGGGTGGTTAGCCATCTAGTAGGTGAGGGAAACTATATATAGTCGACCAAAGGGTGGGTTCCATGAGGGTCATAAGAGATAGTGGGATTGGTAAAATAGGGACAATGGCTTGAGCCCCATCTATCTGTATAGGCAGCAGAAGTCTATGAGTATGTACCATTCACATTGGGAGCGGGAACAACGGCTCAAGCCCCATCTATCTCTCTAGGCGTCAGCAAGTAGCTTAAGCCATTAGGGAACATCAACCAGAACCTAAGTCACAGGATTTGCCAAATTTTGGCTTTAAAATTCGAAATTTGGCAAATTCAATAAAAAAAAAATCGTTCATAATCGTTTAAATTCGCTGAAAAAATCACTGAAGAGTGCGGGCGAGGTCTGCAAAGCACATTTGGAGGTTGGAAAATGCGGCTGTGGTATGTTGCTGAGGTCGCACCCTATGTCGGTTGTGCCCTTCTATCCAGTCGTCCCTGTTTAGCTATGCCACGACTGTAAGTCTTTGTGAAGTTTTTTTGTTTCGCATGAGTGAAGTCGAGGGTTCTGCCAAGCCTACAAGGTGCAGCCAACGATATTCCCCTTAGACTTCCCATTGGATATTTTACTTATTCTCGTCCACGATTAGGGCTTCACGGTTTTTAAATATATGTAATTACTTACTACTATTGTATAAATTTAAATTTAATTCTATAATATATTAGTAATAGGAGTCACGACTTTAATTTCCATCTTATGTTTAACATGGACTAATTAAATCACATGGTATGTTTACGCTTTTAGCTATACACTATATTTTATAATAATCCATTTTGTTAGGGGGTCTAGTTAATTTCCATGTTATATTCTTTATTATATAGCACACACGTTGACTAAGTAAATTGGGATTTCATTAAAATATAAATATTTTGGGTTGTCTATTTCAATAAAAATAAAGCCACAACTTTATTTAGATAATCTTAGTTACATCTTCAAAAAGGTGAAATACTATGAATCTATGATTATAACATGTTACGTGTAGGATTTTAATTTAGTATTTATAATGATACTTATGAATTTAATATTTGTATTTATCCACTATTCTTGTATATTTATTATTTATTGTTTATTTTAAAATAAATTTTAAAAATGTAGAAATATATAATTCGAATTTATTGACGAGTTTTTTTCCCGAACTTTATCAGCTGGCGAATTTTTGTCGAATTTTATCCTTGCTGAATACAAATACAACCCTGGTGACTTAGACGAGAACTATACGGTAAAGAGTAGAATAGAGTAAGTAAATGGAAACAACAGCTTAAGCCCCATCTATCTATAAGGAAGTCAATGAAAATCTATAATAGATGGGAGTAAATGTATGTTATGTAGGAGTCATGGCATGCATCATGACAAACCATGGCATGTAGATTGAGAAAGGTGACTGGTTGTATCACATATTGCATCACATATATAATAGATCATGCACCCAACTAACTTAAGGAGGATGAGCCCTATATATATGGGACCATCTTTTTCTAAGCTAAGCTATATATTAGGTAGGACACCATCATATATAGATAGAGAGGAGCCAACTAGATGTAGCTGCCCTCTGTTGATGGGCTACCCTATTATATATAGCTTGTAGCTAGGAGGAATTTCACTAGCATGGGATAAACTATCTATAGTCTATAGACCGCCCTCATCCATCTCTCTAGGCACTCGAGGAATAGGCTGATAGATCGAGGGATCATATCTATAGTCTTTCATCCCAAGAGAATGATTGCATCATCCCAAGATCCCGATAATTAATACGTAAGAGATTTGATGTCTCCACAATCCATATGACTAGAAACAAATTCTTGAAAAAACTGTTAGTTTTTATGGATGTTTTGGATCACACTCTGTGATTCATTATCAAAAAAAAAATACAATATATGTAGATTGTTTTTATGTATGTTTTGGATCACACTCCATGAGTCATTATCACAAAAAGAATACAATACATGTAGATTGTATGAAATGTCTCTTCGGGCTAAACTATGAAATATTCGAAATTGCACAAAATCTTAAGGATAGAAAACTAAACATTATGACAGCAACATACAAACTTCTGAAATTTTATGACAACAATCAGAAGTAATGCAAAATTTAGGAAATGACATGTTACTGGTTTGCAAACCCTAGCAACAAGGTGCAGAAATATGATTTTTACAATATCTTTCCAATAAAGTCGATTTCAACAATACCTGAAGGCTAGACATGCTTAGAAATATCAATAGAATTTTTAGAAACGAACAAATGAATTTTTAGACCAAAATCTGATTTCATATCTCCAATTTTATGACAGAAAAGAGGGCTAATTACAAATGACCAATAGGAGCATTTGAAGCTGAAATAAATGCAATATGATGCCTGGGTACAAAGAAGAGTTAAAAACCCTAACAATGAAGAAACCCTGAAATTGAGCCACAGAAGACCCCAAGTGGGTCGCCATAGATGAAATGGTCCAAAACTGATCAATAAACCCTTGCAAACACAAATACTAAAAAGTGTGGCTATTCCACACTCAAAACTCTTCAACTGATCTCTTTTTGAAGCCCTCGCTGAAATGGTGCCCTAGCACTGAAAATTTTGAATGCATCCTTAAAATAATGAAGTGAAGCCCAATTATGACCTCCGAATGGAGCCACCAATGCAGAAATTGAAGGTTTTCGTCCTCAATTGTTGTAATCTATTGAGGGTTTTCGTCCCTAATAGGATACCAAGGAGGGTTTCCGTCCTCAATGGCTGAAAATTGCAAGCACAAGCTCCAATCTCCAAATAGAAATGAATTCATATCACAAGTCATCCTTGAAATGAACCCCCACACCTCCTTTTATACCTTTTCCTCTTTCTTTCAATTTTGGTGGCCGACTTACTTTATTTAAAAGTCACTTTTATTTTTAATAATAAAACATAAGTTGCCTTATAATATAACATAAAGTTACATTTGGCGACTTAGTTAAATCATTAATTTTACTTTAAGTATTTAAAAATACTTTTATTTTAATAATAATAATATTATTAAGTTGCCCAAAGATTAGAAATGACTAGGCCCAACTTAAATAATATTATTAATTATTTTAATCTAGAAAGGGGACATTACAGTCTGCCCTTCCCAAATTTGTTTTCCCTGAAGCAAATGCTAGTTCATATGCACAAGTATCACTATGCCAAAGTGATGAGTCATGTTGTAGTGCTCATAGAGCCTGGACCTTGTACTTGTCAAATGGGATAGCTCCTGCCAAAGAACATAGTATGATATATCCCAAATGGATAATGAATGTCATTCTACCTCAAGTTGATCCTCAAAAAATTGTAGATATCTGGAAACATCTGCATACTCCCACAAGACTGAAGGCTGCCATATGCCCATGTCATTGTGTTGTTGTTGTCCTACTTGGCTCCTCCTATGCAAAGAAGGTTTTGGGATACCAGATCCTTGGGTCCCAATGGCTCCTCCCATGATTTGGCGAGTTGTTCCTCCCATATCTCATAAAAATCAGATGGTGGATAGGCTGGAGATGAATTATAACGACCACAAATCACTTGGATTTTCATCCAACTAGGTACCTAGGTGGCTGCCATGGAGATCTTCTTCAGTTGAACCCTTTCTCCAACTTCTTCCATCAAAGACTTCCCCTTATTTTGTGCAAGCTCGTAGTTGTCATTAGCTGATAACATTTGTCCTATGCTTGTTATTTTTATGACCATCAAGTTGGTGTCGAATCACGGCACCCACAGGACTCCATGCGATCGTTTGAGAATCGGTGCGATTGCACAACATGGAGCTTTTCCCAGGACCTGCGAAATCGGAAAAGCTCTCGGATGAAGGCTCCTATTCCTCTGTTCGGATGCACGATAAAAAGAGAGTTTACCCAAAACCTAATCTAACTACGAGGAGACGGGGAGAGAAATGCATAAAAATAAACCTAAGCTAAGGAGGTGATGCAGGAATGAAGAACATATGTTTTGCAAATTAAACACGAGACCATACAAATGCAATGCATATCATGCACGAGATATAAACATATTCACGGAAAGATCAAAAATGCAAATAAATACATAGAGGGTTTAGAAACATCCACATAGTCATGTATTTATATTGCTCGAGGATCGATTGATACATTTGCAAAAAAATGCCCGAGGCGAGGCAAAAAACAGCATTACGAGTTTTCATATGGGAGGTTTGAAAGCTCCACAAATCCACTGCTTGAGAGAGAAGAGAGGGAGGAGGCACAAAACAAAAATGTCAACCTTTAAAAAACAGCCCCTCCTTACATTTTATATGGAAGAAAGAGAGAGAGAGAGAGAGAATTCGCCCCCTTTTCTGACCACCTCAGCGCATTGATTCTGGCAACCATGGTGGCGGATGAGATCCCCAGCGCTGTCGGGTTGGAACTCCCTCGTGCATTTGCATCGGGCTTGAAGCGGCTCGACATGCTTCCTTTTCATGCTCTTCGGCGTGTTTTCCCGATTTGCTTTTCCGTCGGGTTTTGGCGACCAAAACATATTTTCCTTGTGTCGGGTTCTTTAGACTCCCAGACATGCTTTTGACCATGCGAACCCGACTTGTTTTCCTTCGCCGAACCCGATTTCCTTGTGCGTCGGATTTTTAACCCTTAGGCATGTCCTTTGGTGTTGTCGGGTTTTGGTGGGCTCCGACATGCTCTTTCATCATGCATGCGTTTCAGCCGACCCGAAAACCCGATTTCTTTTTGCGTCGGTTTTGAAAAAGCCAAAACATATTTTTCCTTCCTTGTTTATCCGACATGTTTTCCTTCCTGTTTATCCGCCCCGCTTAAACCGCGTTTGCTTTGTCGTCGGATTTTTACCTCTTGACATGCTTCACAGGCGTCGGATTTTGAAACCGCATGCATTTTTCTTTCTTTCATCACATTTCTCCATGCTTCCTCGGCGTGTCTTTCGCCCCCGAAAAACCCGCTTTTGCCTTTTGCACAGTGCGTCGGGTTCTCCATCCCCATGACATGTTTTCCCGCCCCTGTTTATCCGACTCCTCTGCCCGCGTGGTTCTCGCGATTTGCCACAGTGTCGGGCGGAGAGGAAAGATATACAACAATTTGGCGACTCATGGGATTACACTGCTTAGGTAGAAGATCGGTGGCCTTTTCAGCAATCCATTGGGCATGGAGTCATAAGCGATAACCGAACTAAAGCGATATTTGAACTCCCTCTCTCAGAGAACACGCTTTGCTTGTAGAAAACCAAACCGGGAACAACGAAACACATGCCCAAGCACTTAGGGAAGCTGAAACCTAACTACAACAAGACAATGTGCATACGCACTTAGCGGAATTGAAATCTAAGCTAATATTTACAAGGGTAACCTTTTCTTTTCGATAGCTTGATGTTTAAGATAGATTAGTTAGTCGGAATCGGGAGTTCTTCTCCATCGATGTAGACAATTGGAAGGCATTGTTACTCTTACATCCCGTGACCATGTAGGGGCCACTCCAAATGGCATCAAACTTGGAATGCTTTCCTGGTTTTGCCCGATCTGCATCCCATTTCAGAACTAGGTCCCCTTCTTGGAAGGTCTTTGCTCTTGCTTTCTTGTCAAACCATCTTTTCACCAAGGCCTGATCTTTCTCAATTGTTTGAACTGCAAGTTCTCTTATTTCTTCCAATTCCATCAACTCCGCATACCTGGCCTCCATTGGTTCGAACTCGGCTAACTCAGCTGCCTCATGAACTCCAGTGCGGGCGGTTCTAATGATATGGGCAACAACTTTGCCTCCTTCCCATAGACCCGACTTGTAGGGAGAATTCCTGTAGACCTTTTGGTGTTATTACCATTACCCATAATGCTGATTTTAGCTTGGTATGCCATGTTCTTTGATTTTCATCTAGAGTCCTCTGATGATTCTTAGCAAGTTTGTTCGTGGACTCTGCTGCCCATTACCACATGGGTAATAATTGGAAGAGGTGCTCAAGTAGATTCCATTTTTGACAGACCCATTACGTGATCTTGGAACCTACGAATGCGATGCGTTATGCGATATGATAGTGGTGGCACACCGAACACAGTTCTTATCCCTTCATAAAAGTCTAGTATGTTGGACTCGTTTGCCTCTTTGGCGCTACCGCTTCGGTCCACTTGGTGAAATAGTCATTGCCGTGAGAATCCACTTGTGGCCTTGGCTTGAGTTTGGATTTATGACCCCAATGAAGTCAATCCCCATTGCATAAATGGTTGGTCACCAAAATCGGGTGCGATGGAAGTCTTTGCTAGTCTTTCTTTGCTGTGAAGAGTGCACATCTCTTACACTTTCTTATCCATGTATAACTTGATCCTTTGAACAACTTTGTGGGCCAATAATACCTGCCTTCATTATCTTGAGAGCCGTTACTCGTGGGGCAAAATGTCCTCAGAACCTCCATCGTGAAAATCTCGTAACACCCTCTCAATTTGACTTATCCCAATGCACCTCAGGTAAAACTCCATTGATGTCTTTCTTGAACAGAACACCATCAACAAGCACATATGGAATAGCTTGTAATCTGAAGTATCTCCTTTTTGCTTTGCTCATTCTGGAGGGCATAGTCACATGTCATAGGAAGTGTATCATACTGCGAGTCAACAAGGAGTGGGCACATCATCATTTTCTGTTCTGACTATCTGTAGTACCAGGCAGTCTCTTTTTCATCACACTGCTTGACTTGTTGACTCGAGGCTAGTTGTTCACATAGTCCTTTTCCACGTACTAGCTTAGTGACCTTGATCTCGATGTCATATTCCATGACACGGTTATCCATCTGCACGCTTCTCATTAAGATCCTTGTTTAGAAGGAAGTCCTTGACTCCGCATGGGAGACCAACAATTGGATCTTGTTGTTCGAGACTAGGTGCTTGAATTTCTTTAAACTCTGATCACTTGCAGTACATGCTTTTCATGAAAGAGTACCTAGTTTGAATTCCTCGAGCCTTGGTGAAGAAAGCAAGCTGGTTGCTCTAATCCCTCTTTGTTTCTTTGTACAGATTGCAGAAATTGTGTCTCATACCGAAGGCATATAGCACGAAGTCCTTGGAGAATCTGGATTGGCGAGTCGGAGCTTGAGATATAGCCTCTTTTATTGCCTCAAAACTTGCCTTGCCTTCAGATGTCCACCTAAATGCCATGCTCTTTTTTAACATCAGCGTTATTGGTTTCACGAGAGCTGCAAAGTTTGGAACAAACTGCGGACAAAATTGATCCTTCTAAGAAGCTTTGAAGAGCCTTCTTGTGACTTGGCATGGCGATGCTCGAATTGCTTGACTCTTTACGGGTCGATAAATCGACCCTTCCTTTGAAACAATATGGCCTAGAAGTTTTCCCTCGTGAGCCAAAAATATGCATTTTTGGGATTGAAAGATACCCCAAATCTTCACACCTCTGGAATACTTGCCTCGAATGGCGGAGGGTGATCCATTGCATTTTTGAGAATACGGTGATGTCGTCAAGATATATCAGAACTATTTTATTGATCAACCCCCTAAATGCCATATCCATTGCCCTTTGGAAAGTGGCTCCAGCATTTGATAGCCCAAATGGCATTTTCTTGTAGGCATAGGTTCCCCATTTGGTGGTGAAAGCCGTCTTGAATTGGTCATCTTCTTTCACCGTCACCTGATTATAACCTGAGTAGCCATCTAGGAGAGAGAATCTCTCTGAACCGGATACTACTTGCAATATTTGTTCCATTGAAGGAAGTGGGTAATGGTCTTTGAGAGAGGCCCTATTGAGGTCTCGGAAGTCTACACACAACCTGATTTCTCCGCTCTTCTTCCTGACCGGGACCAAGTTTGCAACCCAGCTTGAGTGCTTGATCGGGAATATAATGCTTGCCTCTATTAGCTTGTTTAGTTCTTTCTTCATCGAGAGCTCGATGTGAGGGTTGTGGTCTTTGCTTACACTTTGATGGGCTTAGCATCTGGATCGATTCTATGGTATGTTGTGCCGGCTTCGGATCGAATCCTCTCAAGTCTTCATAGCTCCAGCGAAGACATCTGGAAATTCTTGGCAAAGGTATGAAATCTGATTTCTCTCTGCTCGGTGGCCACTTTACCAATTTGAAGTGTTTTGCCTTCCCCAATCGAGAATTGGCTGAATCTTCTCTCTTGACACAGTATGTTAGCCTTTTCCTTACGGCTAGTCGTTAGGGTTGAATATAGACTCGATGTTACTAAACCCTTAGGAAGCTTGTTTGTCATGCAGTGCACTACTTGATCCCCATCTTCTTTGCTCTAGTCTCATTCCTAGGCGAGAATTCAGCCTCTTCTTGTAAGAAATTGACGATCTGTGATCGTTCTCAAACACACCGACTTGTGTTATTATCTGGAGGCTATGGCCTCACAATCACGTGAATATGTGGTTGCGTTTTCCCTTGATGTTTCAACCACATCAAGCGTTGCTCCAATGCTGCGAGCCTATCTGCTGACTTCATTTTCTTCACAGGTATGGACATGATGTTGAAAGCTTGAAATCCTCGATGAGGTCCCATACCCTATTCTTATAGCTCTCAGACAGTCATTCTTTGTAGCATGTTGTCCTCTAACTTGGTTGACGATTAGCTCGCTATCTCGAACACTGCAAGTTCTTTATGCCCCTTTTCTGCCCCGATGAAGTCCATGAATTAATGCCTCGTATTGACCGTGTTGTTTGAACAAGAAAAGCTGGAAGCGAAAAGGCTGAATAATATTTGATGTCTTGTGGTGAAATCAACATTACACCACCTCCAGCACCTTATGCGCTTCTCGAACCATCGAAGAATAGTTGCCAAACTTCATTTTCATCCTTTTGTTCGGGCTGAATGATGTTGGGAATGGGTGAATTTTCTTCGTGTATACAATACCGCGCCCAATTGATTCTTCAATTTCCTTGTATGGGTCAAATTCATGACTCTTGTTAGCCCATTCATCGAAAGTTAAATCGGAATTCCCTCGACCTTAGTACTGTTTCTAGATCATTTGAATACTCCTCTGATCAAAAGCCAGAGCAATTTGCATTAATAGGACTTGGTACATGAGGCTCGATATGGAAGTTGGCAATTGGTTACACGATTGTTGCTTTGGCCCCATACCTTGTCCTAAAAATCATGTGTGACCAATCTGCGAGATAAATATCCACCGATTTTTGCGGTGAAGTCTCTTGATAGACCTGCAGCCTTGAAAAGTGGCGGGAGGTCAATCACGAGACACATCTTGCGAAGCTGTAACATTAGGACGGGAATGTAGTGTTAGGCTTAACCCCTTGATGACTCAACGGTTCCCTCTTTGCTGTTCCATCTAGTTGCACTTTCTCCCTTTCGACCTTGGCTCATACTTGAAACCAGTTGATCCGCTTATTTGCTTGGCATCAACTGAACTACTTGCCCACTGAATCTATCATCGATTGTGTACCAGTGGTTTCCAGCAACCATGACACATAGAGCGGTGGAGGCTTCAAATTTTTTGTTTATCGGCCCCCATCATGTTGCCTTTGCATTAGTGAGAACTTTCTCATGTCCTTGGTTTGATACATTTGTGGCGGACCATTAGCCATTGCACTTGCGATAAATCTCGTTGCCACAGGATCGCGGTGATTCCCACATGGAAATGTTCACGTGTGTCTTCTTCATTTGATCGATGATGTTGAAGGGGATGAACTATCCTTTTGCTTGCCCCTTACTTGTGCGACCTTTTACGAAGCTTGAGCAGGTGCATGTGTTGCTACTGAAAGGTACCTTAAGCTGATTTTGCACATTTGGAGTTGTGTTTGGTCTCTGAGCCCCTTGTTGTGTAGGAGTGGTCGAGAAACAAGCTGGATTACGGTTGTCCCTCTTCCATGATTCTCTTGATGACCAGTGTTTTGGTAGCCACGCCTTGAAAAGGTTGTTGGTTAACTCCACGAAGTCTTCCGTTTGCCAATTTGCCATGTGGTTTTACATGTTGGAGGTCTCTCTTGTTGTGTTTCTTCTTTTGATTCCCTTCTTGGCTTGGTTCTTGAGGCACACCAATGGTTTGCACCATCGAGGCTGATTGATGCACCATTGAAACATCTTGGTGATCGTGAGGTAGATTGCAAGGGTAACACCGGTTGTACTCTGTGCCATGTTATTTTGTGTTGGAACCAAGGCTCTTGAGGATGTCGTTGCATTTGGATCATACGGTCGAAATGGCACAGCGACTGAGGTTGTCCTTGGCTTTGGTTTTGATTTGCGGCTGAGGTGGTGGTGGTCTATTTTGTTGGTACGGGGGCCTAGCACAGTGCTGCGCTTGAGGCGTCTGGCTAGCACTTTGAGCTTCTTTGTCTTTTGATAGTCACTAGCTCATTTCGAGGTTACTGCATTGTTTCATGACCTCTTGCAATTCCTTTGAAGTATTTGAAGATGTGGATGCCTCATTATTGCTTTGATTTCTAGGAGTTGGAATGGGATTGACTGCGGTGCTTGGTGGTTGTCGGATTTCCCATATCGGATAGAGAGGCATTGGCGGCCTTGGTGCGAGCTTACCGGCTTGGATCAAACAGTTCTACTGCTCGATTTGTGTCATAGGCTCTGGCGGCGTTGTCCCTCCCATTGATTGGATCATCATGGCTATATATCGAATTTATGGCCTTTAAAAATAAAGGAATGCTCCTTGGTTTGTTGGTCTATGACTATTGGAATCTGTCCCATGTCCGTTGGAACTGAAGTTAAAATCTGCCATTTGCTCGTTAGGAGCCCTTTTGATTGTTGTCAATTGTTCAGCCAAAGACAAATTATCTGCCCTTTCCCCAAGTGGCTGCTGAAAAGCTTGAACAAAGTTGGTTCGATTTGTAATAGACCTGTTTGTTAGGCTCTAAACCATTGTAAGGCCTTGCCTTTGAAAGATGAAGCTAACGACTTATTGAGCTGACATCCATTTGATTTATTTCGTGGATTGCACATACATTAGCAATATCTGGATGTGATCGATAGGAGTAGTATGATTCTCACCCGTGAAGTAGGGGATATTCTTTAGTCTTTGCTGTTGGAATTTGATTACGAGCATTTAGGGCAAGTGGACTCTTGCCGTGAAATTTACAAAGGGATTCGGTGGTAGATGCGCCATTATGATTGGCCTAAGAACCACTGGTTGATGCGAAAAGGCCTACCGGGTGGAGGTGTAGATAAAGTTACATTAGGTGGAGATGGCGATCTTTGTGATCTTCTTCCTCTCCTTCCCCAACTTTGGTGAAAGTTGTAGATGGACGAATAACCCTTCTTCTCGAGTATAAGACCTTGTCAGAATCCTTCTCATGTGCACAGGCAACTTGTCTTTGCTACACCGCTGAATTGATCCCTTCGGAGTCGCGGATGTGTTGGAGAACAAGCCTCTAAAAGGCTGGATTTTGCCAAGTTACACACCAAACTTGACAATATTAAAAATGGAGTTTAAAACCTTGAAGGACCCGGAGGAGACACTTGACTTGAATTTAATTTAGACCTGTTGTGCGCTGCGGATTCCCAAAGCACGGTCGGAACTCGGGTCACGCGATGCGACTCACAAAACCCGAATTGCTATGTGTGTGGAACTTGGAACATGTCAGGCATCCCTCAAAACCCGAAAGCTTTTTTTGATGTTTTCGGATCGGGAAATCACTTTTTGTCGGGGTAGGACCATCTGATGCATCCCCAAACCGAAACACTCTTACTGCTTTGATGCTCTCGGATCCCGAAATCCCGAAATCACTAAAAACCCGAAATTTTGAAAATCAAAATCTCAAAAAACTAAAGATACCCTTTTGAAGATTACAGATCGGATCTACCAGTGGTGAAATTTTGACTTGTTTTGAGCAAGTTAAGCCCTTGAAAATTGATTTCGGGGTTCAGGCTGGGAGGTGCAAAATCTGAAATTTGTAAAAAACTGCAATTTTTAGTGCAAATTTCATGAAAACTCCTTCAAATTTTTGATGGAATGACCTCTTGGTCCCACCGGGCGTGCGTGCCAAAAGCTGTTGGTGTCGAATCACGGCACCCACAGGACTCCATGGCGCGATCGTTTGAGACTCCGGTGCGATTGCACAACATGGAGCTTTTCCCAGTGTGGGACCTTGCGAAATCGGAAAAGCTCTCCGGATGAAGGCCGGCTCCTATTCCTCTGTTCGGATGCACCCAGTAAAGCGCGAGAGGTTTACCCAAAAACCTAATCTAACTACGAGGAGACGGGGAGAGAGAAATGCATAAAAATAAACCTAAGCTAAGGAGGTGATGCAGGAATGAAGAACATATGTTTTGCCAAAATTAAACACGAGACCACGATAGATGTAATGCAATATCATGCACGAGATAAACATATTCACGGTGAAAGATCAAAAGGATGCAAATGAAACATGTAGAGGGTTGAGAAACATCCACGGACACATGTATTTATTTGCTCGAAGGTTGATATGATACATTGCACAAAAAATGCCCGAGGCAAAAAACATTACGGTTTCATATGGGAGGTTTGAGCTCCACAAATCCACTGCTTGTGAAGAGAGAAGGGAGGAGGCACAAAACAAAAATGTTCGACCTTTAAAAAACAGCCCCCTCCTTACATTTTATATGGAAGAAAAGAGAGAGAGAGAAGAGGAATCGAGCCCTTTTCCCGACCACCTCAGCGCATTGATTCTTGGCAACCATGGTGGCGGATGAGATCCCCAGCGCTGTCGGGTTCGGAACTCCCTCGTGCATTTGCATCGGGCTTGAAAGCGGCTCGACATGCTTCCTTTTCATGCTCTTCCGTGTTTTCCGATTTGCTTTTCCGTCGGGTTTTGAAGACCCCGACATGCTTCCTTTTTTTGCCCTTGTCGTTTTTTAACCCTTAGATTTCCTTTGGTGTCGGGTTTTGGCGACATGCTCTTTCATCATGCGTTTCCGACGACATATCCCTTTGTGTCGGGTTTTGCGGCCACCCGACATGTTTTCCTTCCTTGTTTATCCGACTTTGTTTTCCGGCGCTTAAACCCGCGTTTCTTTGTGCGTCGGATTTTTACCTCGCGACATGCTTCTGGCGTCGGATTTTGAAGGCCCGCATACATATTTCTTTGTTGTTTCTCTGCCATGCTTCGGGTTCTCCATCCCCAGCGACATGTTTTCCCGCGCCACTGTTTGCCCGAAACTCCTCTGCCGCGTGGTTCTCCCGATTTGCCACGGTGTCGGGCCGGAGATGAAAGATATACTGATCCCTTCCGGATGGCCTTAAGGGTGTTAGAATGTTTGTCAATGATCTCATCAAGTGACCCCTTTCATACATCATGTTAGACCAAGAGAACTTCATCAAACTTGCCAATCTACCTCTAGGAAAGTACTATCATTCCAACACATGAAATTAGAAAGAGCATCATACCCTGGTTGTAGCATTGTACTTTCTTACTCAACCTTGGGCTTATGGTGGCTGGAAACCATCTTGTACCAGCTGAAAGCCTCATCATGAAAGGACGAAGAATTTGCATCTTTCTTGTGACCCAACTTCCTCTTATTGCCTTCTTAAATCTCCAAAGATCACTCAGATCCCAAACATTCATGTACAAGAAATTTGGAACTTGTATGAAAGTATATATGTGCCCTTTTCCCCTCAAAGGGTTCTTTACTCTATCACCATTTTCACTATGTTGTCCATTATGACAACAAATCCGAAATGACATAATAGGAAGCAACAAATCCACAACACTTTCATACCTTTGGTTGTCCACAACTTGCTCACCTTCCTTTTCAAGATGAAGAATGATTGAGATATCTTCAACACCTCCATCCTTGTGACTCAGAATTTCTGAGTTAGGATCAGCATTCTCCTTCCTCTTAGACTCTTCACATTCAAACGTTAGACGTCAATAAAACATCTTCATGATTCTTGCTAAAGTCATGAACACAATCAATTTTCTTTCCATAGGTTGTTTTAAAAATTTCAGCAAGCTGAAAATCAACATTAGCAACCAATATAGCCCATTTCTCATGTGCATGTCGCCCCTCAACATGGTATTCTCGGAACTCCACCTCAAAAGCTCCTTACAGATCTGATTTTTCTTTCTTCAGTTCATGCCCCAGATTTCTTCCTCTCTCCTCATCACTAAGGGAGAACTCTTTAAATCACTCTCAAAAGGTAATGACTCAAACTTTGCAATGTTAGGAAGATTGACTGGTGCTTCTAGGGCTTCCATGGGCTGCTCCTTCTCAATGTCCAACAGCTTTGATTGTTCTTCTTGCTCCACCATTACCATTTGGAAGTTCTTTTCCTCTTCCTTCCTCAAGACATGCTGCAAGTCTCCTTGTGTAGCTCATGGTTTAGGTCTTGGTCCAATTCCAACTCGATCTTTCTTCAATCCCATGAAGTTGGCAAGTGGTAGTTCTTTCCGGATCTCAACTAGAAGGGCTCTATATTCAGCGTAGCTGGCAGCAATGTCATCCACTATGGAGGGTTGAGTTTCCCTCACCGGAATGGTTTCTTCTTTTGGAAGGAAAGTAGGCCGGAATGACCTAGATGAAGAATCACTCACGGTTCTTGGTGGCTGGATTTTATTGTTTGCCCTTGAAGAGCTTCCTTCACCATTCGGATGTTGCATGGTATGGATCAGTTGTGCCATCATATTAGCCAATCTCTCTTGCCCTTGGGCAAACCTCTCAAACCTAGCATCATCAAAAATTATGTCCGCCATTTTATCTTCTCCTTCTGAATCACAGGTTGGTAAGATCAAGTGCTCTGATACCATGACATGTCCCTATCAAGCTCAAATCTGAAATATTTTGAAGTTGCACAGAACCCTAATGATAGAAAACTGAAAATTATGACAGAAACATTTAGACTTTTGAAATTTTATAGAAATGAAATAAGATACTCTAAGAAAGCTAATGAAATAATATAGAAATGAGCCCCATGTGCAGCACAAGTTTGCTTTTGTAGCTCCATGGACTAGGTTTACACTCTTTATTGACTAGGTTTCTATAGCTTCAAGGGCTCGTGCAATCTTGCATCACCCAAAAATATTTTGATTTGTTAATAATCATTGTTGCAGCTCTCAGTCTGTCGTCACAAGTGGAAGACCTCTTGTTAAGGCTAAATACCCTTTTGGTTGCAGAAATGATTAATAATATCATAATAACACAATATTAAAGGCTTGATTCAAATTGTAGTATCCACACGTGGGATCCCAATATTGTAATAACACTTTAATATGTGTTGAGAGTCAATGTTATGAGGGGTCACATTGATTTCCTAACACCTCAAAGTGTTATGTTAAGGGGGTCATGTTGTAACATATAATGCTCTATTATGTGTTAGAGTCTTGGTCCCTATATTAATGTAAGTGTGTGGGGGGTCCCAAACATATATTAACAGTTATGTGTTAATGTTGACACAGATAAGTTTTGAGAGCTCAAAGAGGACACATTAAACTGTTTTGAGTCAAGCATGATGAGGAGATACTTGGGGAATCATGAATGCATGACAGAGAGACCATTTCTTGGGCACATGGACAAGACACAGTCCAAAAACTAAGGAAAGCTGTTAGTGCTATTTTGAGACATACGTGACTCAAAATCAAATCCTTGGAGCTTGAGGCAGTTGGGTAACTGTTTTGAAGGTCTGCATGTATGACAGAGAGGAAAATTTGAAGAAGGAGATCATCCAAACAGTTGCCAAGTCCTTGACACTCGGTATAATGGCTCAAGAGAAGAAGAAGACAATTAGGGGAGCTGAAGACACAGTCAAGGTGGACTCAGAGTTCCATAACTGCATTGTTATGGGTTTAAAAGGGTCAATGAACTCAGGAGCATGGAGAGAGACCAATCTATAGAGCTACATAGAGAATCTACACTTCTATTTTGAGGGACTTTTGACTCGCAGATCATGTTATGCTGCCAAAATTGGGTCCAAATCTGTTTTTGAGAAAGCAACTCATGATTTTGTAAAGGAAGAACTGAGAGAGAAGCTAGAGCAGCATTGTAGGTGTTAGAGGGTCAATCACAGCTCTATTGAGCTCATTTTGTAAGTGCAAAGTCTGGACAAATGTGTGTATAACCCTGAGGCTCTGAATTGTTCTAAATTTGGAGGTGGAAGTTAGTTAAGGTCTGAAATCAATGTGATTCTTGATGTTTTGTGCTCAGTCTGTTGTGTTCACTCTGTAGCTGCAAGGTTGGGCCCTTATTCAATTGAAACCCATACCTTGACTACCACCATGTTGAATAAGTTCAAAATCCTTTGCAGCCAGTACATGTGTATAAATCCTATTTGGTTTCATAAAATTCAAAAGGAACTCTTGAATTACTTGAATGACCTAGGATTCAAGAGGTAACTACTTGTGAACTACTCAAGTCCTTCTTAAGGGCTCTAAACCCCATCTTACCTCAATGACTGGAACAACAGGGGCATGGCTAATATGCATGCCCACCAATCCTCAAAAACCCATGACCATATGCATAGGGATTAGGGATGCAGGGTGGGCATTAAATGTTGAGAGCCCTAGAAGACCAAACATCACAACAAAACATAAGTTTAAGAAGAGAACCATAGGAACACTTACATTTTCCACATTCCTAAACCAAAACCAGTGTAGTAAGGGACAATAATACCCAATCATTCCACTCAAAAGATAACAGCTCCTAAATGTCTCTAGCCCAGCTTCCTTCAGGCACAGGAATGACATCTACAAAGATCCAAAGGAAATATAGATGCATGCCCACCAATAGAGCAAAAATCCATGACCAGATAAACAGGGGTCAAGAATGTTGGGTAGTCATCAAAGGTTGAGAGCAATAAGAGATGCAATGACAGAAAAGCTATCTACCAAGTTGAACTACAACTCTTTTCCATCTGGAATTTGAAATATAATTGATATTGATATATGTGTAGCATTTTAATGTATATGGTATATCCTTAAACTATACCCAAAGAACCCAAATAACATGTGCAGTTTCTCGAACTACAGACCCTGTTTAGGCAGCATTTTGTTAATACAAGCAAATTATAAATCCCCTGCTCACACAGAGAGACATACATCCTAGTCTTGCCTAGTTACAAACAAATTGAATCCTCTTGAATGGAAAGAACTTGTGTTAAAAACAATTTCAAAATGAGATCGAAATCCATTTCAATCACTGAAAACAAAACTGCAAGGAAAATAGAATTCATTTTTCAGATAAGTAAATGCATTAATGTGCCTACCTCATTAACCCCTTTTTGCAGCTGCTGATGGTCTGAGAGAGTCAACTTGAGTGATCAGACTTCTATCCCTTGTAATTTCTGCCCTGCAAAATCAATTTCAGGGTTAGAATATAAAATGCATTGCTAAAACTAAATTCAACCATTAAATTTGCAGACCAACTCTGTAGAAACATAAATGCAATATGAATCATGGGGTACAGCCATTTTTGAATGCCAAAAATTATATCAGAACACCTGAATATCAGATAAATTCTCTTGTTGAATGGAGCAGAGCAGCCATGCTTTGATTAGTTGCACCAGCAAAAGCCACAACAGAATAAATAAATAACCTCAAACAAGTACTGAATAATACAATCAAACAAATAAATAATAAGAAAAAACAATAGCAGGCATGCATACAGAACAAATTATGTGTGGTCACACTCAATACAACAGAACAAGATGAAGAACATTAAAGAAACCAAATGAAATGAAATGAAACGCCTGAAGAGAAGGGAGGGAAGGAATAAATAGCTACAATACTGCAAATGTTAAGATCCATAAGAGATGCAATGACAGGAAAAGCCTACCTACCAAGCTGAACTACAACTTTTATCCATCTGGAATTTTAAATACCATTGAGTTAGATATATGTGTGGCATTTCAATATATATGGTACATCCTTAAACTATCCCCAAATATCCAAATAATATGTGCAGTTTCTCAAACTACAGAGCCCATTTGGGTAGCATTTGGTTAATGTAAGCAAAATATAAATCCCTTCCCAAATTGAGAGGCATGCATCCTTAGTCTTGCCTAGTTACAAACAAATTGAATCCTCTTGAATGGAAATAACTTGTATTAAAAACAATTTTCAAATGAGATCTAAATCCTTTTCAATCATTGAAAACAAAACAGAAAGGAAAGTGGGATTCGTTTTTCAGATAATTAAATGCCATTATGCCTACCTCAGTAACCTCTTTTTGCAGCTAATGATGGTCTGAGAGAGTCAATTTGAGTGATCAGACCTCTATCCCTTATAATTCATGCTCTGTAAAATCAATTTCAGGGTTAGGATATAAAAAGCATTGCTAAACCAATAAATTTTCAGAAAAACTCTGTAAAAACACAAATGCAATGTGAATCATGGTCTACAGCCAATTTTGAATGCCAAAAATTATATCAGATCACCTTCAGATAAATTCGCCTGATGAAAGGAGCAGAGACTCCATTATTTGATCAGTTGCACCCAATAAAAGCCGCAGCAGAACAAGTAAACTCAAACAAATATTGGATAGTACACTCAAACAAATAAAACACAACAAAAAAAACAATAACAGGCATGCATACACAATCAAATTATGTGTGGCCACACTCAATAAAACAGAGCAAATAAAAACATTAAAGAAATCAAATGAAATGAAACGAGACGCTGGAAGAGGAGGGAGGGAAGGTATATATAGCTACAATACTGCAAACGGTCAGATTGCTTTTTTTCTGAAAAATCTTCCACCGACCTTATCAGCTTTTTTTTCAAATCATCCACCGGCGTTAAACCGCTAATTTTTTGGTTGTTATATACCCTGTGCGGTGTTCAGACTTCAAACAGTTCAATGGTGACGGTTTTCCCCATATTTACCTATACCTTTACCGCCAGGGGATTCGACCGGGCAACATATGCCTCCTCGACAATTTTGTCTTATTTGTCCTCATGTTTTTTTATTTCTTTTTATTTCTCAAACGTGGTGTGACTAGGTAATGGGTAGCCTTTTATGTGAATAAATGTAGAGATTAATTTAGAGGGTTTTATTTTTATTTGTCACATATTATAATGACACCATTAATTTTTTAATAATTTAATTGTTGAGTGATTGTATGTGACATTACCACAAAGTCAGAATTAAAAATTTTCAAGTGAGATATTTAAATTTTTACCATTTATCTAAACTAGCAATCATACATGTGAGATATGAATGGAAATGTCAAAGGGAATGTATTGGAGAAGTTAAATTGGAGGAGCTAAACATTACGTTTTATAAATGTTTGCACAATGCAAAAGCATGGCAGATGGGGCTACATAGTTGAAATATCGTAATCAAGTTCAAATCAAATATCTTCGTAGGCTATTAAGGGACCGCAATGATCTGTGCATAAGAGGGTAAGACTCCAGCCATTGAGCATAGCATCGACATTCCCCTTTCCCTTTTGAGGTTTTACTAAGTTTCTTTCATCAACATTTAGTTGTGCATATGTATGCCAACATTTTCATTGAAAAGAATCATTATTTACACAATGCATAATTTGATTTCAAGTATCACCTCTTTGCAGCTTACCGAGGGACCGCGATGTACCGTGGCTAAAGGGACAAGACTCGATCTAACCCTGATGGCCAATTTCTCCCTACCCTCAAAGGTTTGAGAGTCTCCTTTACCATCCCCTATAAATATGAAATCTTCTACATCTAGCTTGCATTATTCACATGGGTGCAATATACACAAGTCCATCTTAGACATGACCGCTAAAGATGGGTTCCCTCCAACTAACTCAAGTCGAATTTCACGCATTTGGCGAAACTAACATCGCATGGGTTGTTAAGACCAATGTCAAAAAATGTTGGTTAGTTGTTGTCAAAAGTCAGAGTGTCAATGAAATTAATTAGCGTTGTCATTGGAGTTGTAGATATCTAGACCCTTTAGTCAACATCTACGTGAAAGGACAACTCTAGTCGAGCCTTTTCTTAATGTAACCCTTGGAATATGTGTTAAAATTTCATTTGTGTTCTCCATTTTTTACAATGGAGTTGAACTTGTTTTCAGGTGTCATGAAATGTTTTGTTGAGTAAGGTTAGGACATCAATGCTACAATTGTTCATCTTGATCTAGTCTGCATTATTCACGTGAGTACAATTTATGCTTAATGGGACCAAAATAAAAAATGGGGAATATCAAATACGTTCCAAGTTCGAAACCCAACCCCAATGTTTGCATACGCCATGTGGATGGCTCCTATGCAAACTTACAAATATGCATGTCGTCATGCAAAATGCTCATCGACCATCGATCTTTTTATGCATGTTTGAGAACTCTTCATCTGGTAGTTATCAACATAATAATAATTAAGAACTAGAAAATTTTGAAAAAACATGGTAATTACAAACTAGAAACTAAATGAAAAAATATGTCATCATGTTTTATGAAATAAGAAATTTGTTAAATGTTAACAAGGGAAACATATTTTGTCTTTGATTTTATCTTGTTATACATCACAATCATTTTCACTCATGAGACCACATATCTTTCAATTCCAAGCATTTTGTCCAACAAGAGTGTGGACTTCTGTTAAAGTATTCTTGTTTCGTGTCAAGTAAACAACATGAATACTCTATGAGAACGGTCAAGTTAGACACTTGTTACCACATGAGGATACCCATCTTTTTTGTTGGTTGTGATTTAAACAATCATGCCTTGAGACCTTTACAAAGTGTTGACCATGTGGATGACTAGTTAAATGCTCCCACTTATTTTGGCAAATGCTCAAAAATACAGCGCACACTATAAAACTATTTGAACTTTTTTAAAGCACCTACTAGTTACGCGTGAAGTTAAAAGGTGAAAAATTTGATTAACCCTACACCCATCCTCATATGTCAAAATGACCAAATAATATCTATGATATGTGATCACATTGTAATTCTAGTATCCACGTACAAAATGTCCTTCCACACTTGTCATAATGATGTAGATGGTGGATATATGTTTGTACAAAATTTCAACGCCCTCCATAGTTAATCCCATTCCATCTAAGTCTCTATCTCGTCTCAAACGAAAGAAACACTCGATTTCAACTTGGAACACCTTCGTTGTAATTATCACAATTTTTCACCTTCTCAAAGCAAGAAGAAAAACCACCTATGTTACCATTATAGGTTACGCTAACTATGTAGCTAAATTACTAATATCTTAAATACATCTACCAGAAAAAATGCCAATAGATATCAATCTCGAGGCACCTATCTTGGATTTGTCACATAGTTTTTTAATCTAAGGGTTTCATATTGATTAACAAATCCATTACCTTATATTTGGTTTGTACATTCATTAGTAATAGAGACCCTCACTCTAACTCCACCCATATGTTAGGCTTAAAACATCTTTCCAAAGTTAAAACAAGCCTCGAACTCCATTGTATGTTTAAGATGTCATGATTTTTTAATTACCTTTTCCAAATAAGGAAAAAAATGCTTTATGACGGTTAATAGACATCAAAGTTAACTTTGTAATTTTTATTAGCAATTCACACTATTACACTCTAACACCACTACCTGTTTGGTTGTCATCATAATTATGCCATTTAAGTCATGTACATTGGTGAATAATCATAAGGCAATCAAACACACAAGTACCTCATGTTAAGATAAATGGATTACACCTAAATGTAACACAAATAGCCTATCAAGTTTAAACTAAACATAACAAATTAAATGTGCAAAAATAGTAGCTAGTACAAATATCTTTAAAACATTTATCTTGAAAATGTCGATAGATATCAATCTCGAGGAACCAATCTTGGATCTGTCATATAATTTCACCAATTAAATGGTTTCAAATTGATTAACAAAACTTCCACCTTCTATAAAAATTATTCATTGATTGGTGATAGAGGCCTTAATCTAACTCCACCCTAAGGTCAAGCTTGAAAACATTTTCCCAGGAAAAAAGGGCTCCAAACTTCATTATTAGCCTAAGATATCACGATGTTTTGATTTCCTTTTCTAAATAAGAAGAAAAATTCCATGTGAAGTCAAATAGACATCAAATTTAAGTTTGAACAATTTTTAATGACATCTTAGACTATTACGCTCCACCACCACTATATGTTGTCCCTATAGGTTAAAATTATCGTAATAATGCATAATCTATATTTTCCAAATGTAAAAGTAAGATATTTATATATGGTTTACACTTATATCAAAACGCATAATCTAAATTGTCTATATTTTCCAAATGTAAAAGTAAGAAAATTAAATTAATGATTGTGTTTTATTACTCCATACCTTTAACTCCTTTCATGTCAAACACTTGAAACAAATTAACTTTGATAAAACAAACTTTATTTTTCTTGTGTTATTACTATCGTAACAATGACACACATGTAATTTTTGAGGTTTTAGGGAAAACAATGAATGTTTAGGGGACAACTATTAAGGGCTAGTTGATTTTTAAGCGTCCTCTAATTATCAAGACTATATACATTAAATTGTATATCGAAAACAATGAATTGCATAATCGAAATCAATTCCAATAATATACAATTAACCTTAGACCATGCACCAAAAGTGTTCCACAATAAATACTAGTTTCAAACAATGATAAATACTTTAATGGTTACACGATCTCTCCAAAATGCGTGTGAGTGGTCAAAATATTCTCTATGAATGCTCAGTGTATATCCTTAGTGCTAAATGAACTACAATATTTATATATTTATAAATAGATTGAATTCATTAGGACCTTAATGGTGCCAAAATGACATCCAATAGCTAAAAGTGAAAAAGATGAGACAAAGGGGACAAGTACACCCTAACTAGGAAGGGCCTAAAAGTAAGGCCCAGTGGTGTAAAGGGCTCTCTAGACAAACCCACGAGCAACGTGGTGCTTTAGACAATGTTCCTAAAAGCTCAAATAGAGAGGAGAGAAAAGGGGACCATAAGAAAGAAGGGGACGTGATCAAATACAACACAAAAGCACAAATAACACCTAACATGGACCAATTACAAAAAATAGACTATTTTTTTCCAATGAACGACTACAAATCTAACCTTTGACGTCCCATCAGCAAGCTACTAGCCTTTTTTGATCGAAACATTTTGGAAATCACTTTGTTATGGTCCGAGTGTGGTTGTTTTTCTCCAACATCCCACCTTGAGCCACATTTTGTACCTAGGGCTCCTAGTCTAGCTTTGATATTATATTTTCCATAGACTAACTAGGAAAAAGTCATACGACCTCTCATTTACATGTCAGTGTTCTCTAACAATGAGCTATAAAAACTTTTTTGAAAGAGAATTTTTAGTACACTCATTATTACAGATTCAACGCGATCATTTTCTCAAACATGGACAAACACACTAACATCATGCAATTTGAAGGCTAATAAAATCCATGTAAATATATTAGGTGCCTATACTTTTCCCCACTTTAATGTGTGTATGAAATGTATCAAAGTAGACAAAGAATGCATATGTGGATGGTACAAATATTACACCATTAGATCTCTAGAATAAGAACTAATGCACCGAATAACTTATAAAGACATTCTCCTTTTGCTATACACATAGAAATTAATGTCAAATAATCATAATAACTAGTAGAAAATTTGATGTTCTGAAAACTAAAATATTATCTAATAATAAAATAAGATATGTATGTCTGAAAGAGATATGAGTACATCTAACTAAAATCCAAATGTAATCTACACTATGTCGAGTCACCGAGAGTTGAAGTTAGGCACCTTGTCACTCGCATGCCTTCAATGCATATAATCATGAATAGTCGTGTGTAAAAACATCAACAATGTTTAGACTAACAAGATAGATAAATAAAGAACATTGTTAACCCCTAACCCTGAGATTTGAGATGTGAATAAAATAATGACAATATGATGGATTACACCCTAAAATTAATAATATGTGATATTACTAATCTAGGATTATATTGTTACAAGAATATATGAATAATCTGGTCATATACATTTGACATACATATTTAGAAACTAGGGTTTGCAAGTACAAACATCCAATAAAAAAGTAGAGGCATAATTAGGGTTGGATAAATCAATTAGCTCATTTAGAAGATAATCTAGAGGTGTTGTGAGTTGATATGGGTTGTATGCAAGTCCAAGAAGGTGGTCAGGAGATCATTGTAGTTGTGTACCTCAGAACTAATCGTCAAACAAGGAACAAATAGTTTGCAATTTGGTACATAATTGTTGGTTTCATACCTATTTTTGGTGTGTTTTTCATTTTTTGGGTCACATTACCTTCGTTTATAACATGTTGGTATGTTTAGATTTCCTATTACACACACATCCTCACATGTACTGACACAACCCTAGCTTACTTAGTGGAAAAACTCAAGAAGACATTAGATACAAAAAATAAGGTTATGTGCTTGATTTGGATTAACCTCGATGGTCAAGCCTAGTTGTTGTCAACCAAGCATTGCACTATATTTCCAACTCCATGTAGTTCCCCTAGTGTGCAGTGTGTTTGTGTATGTAAATGAGATCCCTTGCCCTATGTTTTTCCCTTGTGCCTCAACACAAATAGTGGTTAAATAGTAGAATATGCCTCAATTGAACCCTTGTATGCAGAAAAAGAATGTTTGAAAATCATTAACTGCCCCTTGTGATATGCTAATGAGACGTGTTAAGATAGTTCTTTGATCCTTGCTAGATGATTGCTAGGTAGTAACTAGATGATAAATGCTCCTAGAAAGTTTGTATATATAGGAGTATTTCACTTTGAAATTTGAACCCAGTGGCATACAATGTCGATGCAAACCATAAGAGGATAAATCAAATAAGAGTAATAAAAAATTCCAATGGTCATAATGGACCCAAAAAAGAGGAATGAAACTATTAATTATGAACAAAACCATTTACAACAGTTTAATCCAAACTTTTGATTTTGTATAAGGACCTAAAATAGGAAAACAATAAAACTAAAATTCAGAGTCTCGTGACATGACATAAAAAAGTGTAACAAACCAACACAAGACAACAAAAACTAGTCAATCAAGCCACATGAAAACAAACCAAACAAGGACTTGTGCCACTAGACTCGTGTTTCATCGCTTAAGACCAATATATGTATAATTGGTTAAAATTATAATAAAATAATTATTTGCGCCAAATTTAGGGACCTAACTTTACCTTGCCTTTAATCTTGTGAACATAATTTGCTAGTTTAAAGGAGAAAAGAGAGCATACCTTATAATGCTAAAGTAGTGAAACTGTAGGGCATGCCAAGAGAGTAGCCACTGAATGAGGAACAATGTGAATCTGTAGATGACTCACATGAAGATAGGGAGAGTGTGTCATGGGTGCCAAATTATGATGCTTATGGAGGATTGGGTGTGATCATTCACTGAGTTGAAAGAGTAGCTAGAAATAAGAGGGACTTGGGTGTCTTGACACCAATGAAGGGTGTCACATGGCTTTATAGTCACCCCAAAAAAACCTTCTAGAAAGAGTGAGAGGAAGGGTGTCACATATTTTTCCATTCGCCCCAAAAAACTTCCACCCATGAGACCACACCCTTGCAAATGGAAAAGGGAATGATGCCCTATGCCTCCATCATTTATTGTATGGGTTTCAATAGAACATAGGATTAAAATTGTTAATTTTCTAATTTTACTCTACATTTTTGATAAATGTAGTGGTGATTTGATTTGAATTTATTAATCTTGGTATTTGTGCATCTTTGTGCCCATATTTGAATACTCTATTATTAAATTAGCTTCTTGTGATAATTTGTATAAGATGGTGGCTTGAATAGCAATCCCAAATGTTTTACTCCCTTTTGGTGAAAGGGATGAAATCAATTTGAATCATTTTCACCAAAATTAATTGATAGTAGTGATTGAAACACATTAAGTTGAAGATTGGCATAAATTGATTTAGTGCTCAAAGTAATATAGATGATTGTAGTGTTGTAAAGAATTGATAGAGTGTGTGAGAGAATGCATAAAATGTATGTTAATGTTGTATAATAGATTGAAATGGCACTATGTCATTGAATTAGGTGAAATAGCAATCCTAATTCCTTAAACGATGTGAGAAACTGATGAACGTGGCTTAAGATATCACCTTGAAAATATCGAGGCATTAATTGATTAATTGAAGAAGGATTGAATTAAACAAGTGTGTAGTAATAGGTTGAAAAGCCAACTTACTATAAATAGTATAGTAAGGTTAAAAGTAGATATTTTTTCATGTGTACATTGATTAATAGTGATTTTAACTTTGAGATAGACACTATGCCATGCAATCGAGGATCCTTGAGACTACATGTCGATAGAGTGGTAGAGGCCATTCAAACACATGTATAATGGATCCAGTAAGTAACTTGAAAACATGATTTTTTCTTTAAATAGATGTGGAAAATTGAATTTTGTTAAATTTTTATTTTTAGCATTTTTAGTAGAGAAATCCCAAAGATTATGATTTGGTAATTTTCTCTCACGAACATGATAGTTAGACTTTTTATAGTTTCATCTTTTTCCAAAATTTTCATCCAATTTTGACGTTTCCGTCCAAAGTTTTCATCTTAAATGGATTTTTAGTCCCTAAGAGTGCAAATTATATTTTTGTCATTGATATAGCTTATAATGATGATTTTACTAATTTTGATGAGCTTATTGGCTTGAATAGGTGTTGATACGTGTCGTGTCTTCTTCTTTATGGTTATAGAGAGATCTACATGGATGTAAGTTCCATCGAGGTTGACATGTGTATATGTTGTTAGAGATTGGCAAAGATAATGCCTCATGGAATATACTAAATAGAGTTGTGTTGCGTCCATATTTCTAGATTGGTTGATGTGCCCGCCTCATGGAATATAGAAAATAGAGTTGTGTTGTGTCAAATTTATAGATTGGTTGATGTGCCCCACGACACTCACTTATTGATTGCACTCATTGAGAGGTGGAATTAAATACTTACACTTTCAAACCCCTAACAAGGGATATGATTGTGTCTTTGGAGGATATATGGTAGTTGTTGCAATCGGCATATTGTGGGGGTAGGATACATGTGCTAGTTGTAGATTTTGTAGTTCATATGAGGATGACACACAAATTTTGGTTGAGACGAGGCAAGGGATGCCCCTAGAGTTTACCATGCATCTCATCAACATTATACCGACATATATTCTATGGGTGTAGGAAAATACTTGTGTATTATTGGCTTCCTTTATAATTGTAGATGGAAATGAGGTTTCTATTTCATATTACTTAATGGAGATTTCCCAATCTATTAAGGATGTGGGCACAATAAATACATGGGGATGATGTGTACTAAAACATTTATATAATGATTTGTATCAGTTTGTATTAGATAGCCTTGGAGGTCCTTTAGTAGTCATGACACTTTTGTGCATATGAACATGTGAGTACATAGTAGTGATTTAGCCTATATGAGGGTCAAGGGATGATAGGGCCCATTTAGAGATTTTTGCAAAGTATGGTGGCTCATCCCATGGATGAGATGTCTTACTAGCATAGAGTACGAATAAATTTTTGATATATTAATGCTTAGGAGATCATATGAAGAACCTACAAAGATTTTACAGGTTGGGGTGAGGGCATCGTTGAACTATGGTGAGTCGGGGCTAACATGTGGCTAGAGGACCATTTCCCCATATAGGGGGAACAATTTTAGTATGATCATGTCACATGGAAGGTCAAGGTCATATAAGATGTTCCCTTAGCACCCAACCAGATTGAGAGATCATTTCATGTAGGAGGAAGAGAGTGCGATATGTTATTTCCAATAAGGAATGATCTAGCTCCATCGCTATCAAATGAGGAAGATCCACCCGTAATCATGATAGAAAGGTATGATGTCGATTGTATAGTCACATACACCTAGTGGTGGATGGGTACATATTGGGTATCATTGTTCCCAGCGATAGTAGGAGGTTCAACGTGAGGTTGCAAGTAGAGTAGAAGAGGAGAAGGTGGAGGAGTAGTGCTTCCACCTACAAACAGAGTTGGAGGACTTATGCCCTCACCAAAGAGGAGTAGGTATGACAGCACCAACAGGTGCACCTCTAGATGATCCATTAGAAATGACCTAAGATTAATGTAATTACATTAGGATTGCCTTATTGTGAATTAAGTAATTGAAAATTACATTCATTATGATGTCTAATGAGTGATATGTGAACTTGTGATTACAGTGATGTTTATTAGACAAATATTGTTGATGCCTCAATATCTAACAAAAAAATGTCCCTACGGACATTATAGATGTGGGTTTTCTAGAGAACATGGATGATATTGCAGGCGAGCATGCCCATTTATTTAATCTTGTAGTTGTAGAAGTTGTAACTTGCACTTTGTTGGCTACGCAATGAGATGAATGTCGGATGAGCTTGATAAAAACACATGTGACCTCTCTTGGAAACTTTTTGCATAGGATATTTTGAGCAGGTTAATGATTGTGCAAATAGAGTTTACAAATATTTGATAAGTGGTAGGTGTATTATGGGAGCATGTGTGGTGATATAGGTCATGCTCATGCTCTTGTGGATGACGAGACCTAGGAGAGGCTTCAAAATCTAAGGTCAATGTAGATATTTCTCATATATATTATTCTATCATGGATGATGTGTGATACATGATTGTAAAGAGGCATTCTCCTTATTGTATTATATTTTAATACAACATTGATATGTGTGTGTGTGTCAAGAAAGAGAGAGAGAGAGAGAGAGAGAGAGAGAGAGATTAGTATCATCTCGTGTCTTGTGTTATTTCTTTAATTAAAGTGAGTAGATGTTGATAGTATGTTATCATGATCGAGAAAATTTATTTTGATGTGGTGCATGAGATTACCGATGCATGAGCATAACTTTCGAAGACCATAACTTTTGATCCGACCATTGGATCGTCTTGAAATTTTCCAAGGTGTTAGATCTTGAATAGTAATATGCCATGACCAAGTTTTCACAAAGGTTGGATTCCCTTTCGGAATATTTTTGAAGGCGGATTCCTTCATCTAGTGGTTTAAAATTGGCTCCAAACGATTTTTTTGGTTTTGTCTAGAACTTAGAGTTTTAATAACGTTTCCTATGCTTTATAGAATAAGCCAAAATTTGGCGTGATCCTTTAATTATGAAGATATATTTTTATGTAAATTTGGGACCCATCTGAGGTGTTTTACTAGTAGGTATTTTTGACATTTTAGGGTTTTTAGAGCTAATGTGAAATAAAAAGAAGATTGTAATGATGTAAAAGTTTAGTGTGGATTTTGAACGAGAAGAAGACTATTTTGAAGCTTCTATTTTTTTACAATTTTTTGTGTGTGTGTTTTTGGAGGTTTTTCAACACCTTGTAGTTTGATCCACATCATTAATGAATAATGGATGCCTGGTCACTCTAGTCCCCAAAGGACGATTAATGAATTATGAGATGTTATTTGATTATTTAACGGTTTGCACATTAGATTTTTCTTGCAATTTAAATGCAGGATATTTATTTTCACTTGATTATCTTGTAAAATAAAATAGTTAGCTTTAACAACCCATTTAAATTTGGGAGGTTGAGATGAACGAATAGGAGAGGATCCTCTTTGAGAAACATCACTTCTAGGAGATT
>CM031240.1:310486573-310509613 GCA_018340775.1 Taxus wallichiana var. yunnanensis
GAAGAAAACATGAAATGTATGAATAACTTCCCATGTTAGGTCATCTGGAAAGAAAGTGATGTAGAATAACTTCCAAGTTAGGTCATCTGGGAAAGTAACAATGTAACTCCCAAGTTAGGTCATCTAGGCCAAATGTTAGGTCATCTAGATAATGTGTTGTATTGTATTGTTTGAATGGTATGATTTTGATTGTTAGAGACTTGAACGATTTGATTGGTTGATTGATTGTTTTTTTGATTGTTTTTTACTCATAGAGATATTTTACGCTTGTTTTAGGTTAGGTTAGGTCATTAGGGGAATCGATAGAAAATGATGAAATGTCACATGGTGTATTAGTAAATGTTTGAAAATGATGAATTAGAAGTGTTGAATGATCACATAGTGGTGTAAGGGGAATTATAGGATGACCCCAATTGTATGCCCCCTTTTGGTGAAAGGGGAAGTGATGATGAGAAATGAACATTGAGCCAAAAGTAAGCACGTAATAGATAGTGTATGATATATCACAAAAAAATATGTGTAGATTGAGTGAAAGACAATGTCGAGGAGAAATAATGTGTGTGTCATGTGTATGATATGATGGTAGGTAGAATTATGAAGAGAATTCCACAAATGGGATAGAAATCGAGTAAAAACTCTCAAGATATTAGCAAAATCATGTGACGTGTATTAGTTGAGTAATGAATGTGAAGTATGACCATAGTAGAGTGAATAATGAAAAGTGACTATAAATAGTAAAGTGAAAAAGTGATTAGTCAACTCATTTTTCTTTTTGCGAGTGTGAGTGAGCTCTGAGTGTGTAAGGATGTCAAGTTAGAGCACCATGACCTAGCCATTTTGAGATGGTAGTGACGACCATCGTGTGGCATCACGTATGATGATGAGAGTTGGTAAGTGTGATTTTTTTTTCAAAAAATGTGTGTAGTAGTCATTTTTGGTGAATTTTTGTGAAAAATTGTTATTTTTTTTTTTTCTTTTTGGACCTGGACAAAGAGTGGTGAAGGTGCTAGTGGCCTTTGGGATAGAGCACCCAAACACATGGGCACTAGTGTCCTACTCTTGGCCCCCAGTCCTACTTCTAGGTGCCCATGTCCAGAAAGTCTGAATTTTTCCAAAGTGATGTAAATGTGAAATTTGATGTGTAGTGATGTCATAAGTAAGTAAGCATGTGTGTATTTGTATGGTGTTCTAACATGTGTGTTTGTGTTGTTTTGTGGTGTGTAGAGGATATCCATTCGAGGGAGTTTCATGGTGGTCACCACTTGAGTACATTCTTGGGTTGGGTTTATCAGATGATGATTGGGAGGTTATGGACCATGTGTCGGCCTTGCTGACACATAGTAGAGAGATGGGGGATGTGCCCCATAATATGCCTATGTTGACAAATTTGTGTGAGAGATGGTGTGTGGACACTTGTACATTTTGGCTACCTACAGGTGAGATGATAGTCACATTAGAGGATGTATATCACATACTGTGATTACCTATTGTTGGTGAGAGGGTACATGTCATGGTTATGGAGAATATGGAGAGATAGATGAGGGCCATAGGTGGTATTTTTTGGGGACTCGAGTACCTTCCAGAGGCCCATATTAGTTTGGATGTGATTTTGAGATCAGGGGTTCCATGCTTGTGGAAGTTTATAGCCATGGTTATTACATCATCGATTGATAGTGGAGGGAGGTGGTGTGGGCATCTTATATAAGATGCATGATATTTTCCACTGATATAGAGGAGGAGAGTACTAGGTATGCTGCGGGGCATGATGTGTGTTGGCCCACCTATATAGATATCTCTACATATTTTACATAGAGGAGCATGGAGGTGGGATTGGAGCTACTACTTATTATGTATGGGCCTATGAGCATATAGTAGTATTGAGGCCAGTAGTTGGTGGTCCACAGAGAGTGGGGGAGGCCATATTTTTTCTAGGAGATGGATTGGTGTGCATGGGTGGAAGATGGATATTGACACCTATAGAGCATTGATAGATCGATGGGGCCATGAGGCAGTGATATGGAGGCCATACCAGACTATGGAGGATGGCCAAGAGGATGTGGTAGAGTTATGATGCATACGAGAGGACTATGTGGTTGGAGGATCGGTTTTCAGGGGTGACCAAGTTATTATTCCAGGTGGAGAGGGTATCTCGATAGTTTGGTATGGCCCAGGATGTGCCCCTAGAGCCATATGTGTGGGTTAGAGTTGTTAGAGCACCGAGGAGGGTTGGAGAGCTAGACCAGGGCCCACAGAGAGAGTAGCTAGTACCTCCGCTAGATGAGGGCCGATGCGGTGATAGAGCCGATAGATACAGATGATGTGGGGTGTACGGAGGCATATCATGCATGGTGGGTGGTGCATCGATGGGTGTTTTTGTTTCCATTATTTATGGATGTGATGGGATTACCACAGGGAGGAGGAGTGGAGGGGCAAGCACATGCCCCCAATAACATAGTGATAGTGAGCATGAGTATCTATATAGTTATGTTGTATGATTGATTACTTACTTTATGTGATGGTTATGGTTGTCTAATGTGTTGTTATTATTGGTTGTAGGTGACATATATTGGTCCTTGATTGTGGACACATCTATCCACACATTGACACGAAATGTGCCCACCGACATACTTGCGGGTGGAGGGATGTTAGAGCATGTGGATGACATTGTGGGTGAACATGCCCATTTGTTTGAGCCAGTGGCCATATAGTAAAATGATGACATGTATTGTGTTGTTTGAGTGAGAGGGAGAGGAGGAGGCATGGAGAGACATGATGAGAGCTAGAGAGGTGGTGGGTGGTGGTCCTTTAGCACATGATGTGTTTGCATATTTCATTTATTCATCATTATAGAGTCACTTTGTGGAGCAGTCTATAGAGGTTACACTACTACATATGGAGGTAGGTGGAGAGATATCGAGGTCATGATCAATGGCATAGAGAGTTAGTGTGAGGCATCGAGTTCTAGAGCTCTTGTAGTACTAGAGAGTGATAATGATGATGATATGATTTGTATTGATGTATTTGATGTAGGGGAGTTTCCCCCAGTGATGAGATGTTTTGTAACTATGATTGATGATATATATATATATATATATATATATATATATATATATATATATATTATATATATATATGTGATGATGTATGTATTATGATTGATGATGATGTTGATGATTTATGATGTGATGTGATGTATTGATGATGTGATTGATGATTTGATGTTGATGTTTTTGTTGATGTTGATGATTTGATTTGTTTATTTTTGTTTATGTATTGATATGATGAGTGATGTAATGTGATGATGATATATATGTATGATGATATGATAATGTATGTATGTGATGATTGTGAAAATGATAATGATTTGTGATGAATGATTTGATGATGTAAAAGTATGATGTGGTATATATATATAATGTATATGTAGTATGATGATAGGGGAGGGGGAATTTATGATGCCCCCAATGTATAGATGATGAGGTTCATTTAGATAAGACCCCTCAATAGTCAAGAATGAACCATCCAAAGCAAGAGTGTGTCATCGGGAAATGATTTGATAGAGTGCGCTAGATGAATCGATAAAGCACATGTGAAGAGAGGTTCTTATTATAATAGATCCCTCAATAGTCATGTAAGAACCATAAGAACATGAGTGCATCATCATTGGGGGTAGGTGATAGAAATCACCTACCAAAGACCAAGGTGGTGCGAAGTGGTGGAAGCATGTGGAATGAAAGAAAGCATGAGCATATGAACCAAAATGAATGTCATGTGGAGTGGTGGTGGGAGGTGTGAATGCCAAGGGATGGAAGCCAATGTGAAGTAGTAGCATGATGATGGATGATGATGGATGAGATGGATGATGGATGATGATGGATGGATGTGATGGAGAGCGCATGCATGAGTGACAACCTGTGGCGATGGATGAATAATGACCTTAGCACTAGATGGAGGAGATAACTCAACTAAGTAGTAGCTCATTGATGAGGGAGAGGAGATATGGACCACTCACATGAGTGAGAGCCAAAGGAAATGATGCCCTTATCCTCTAATTGTTGCAATCGATCATGAAGGGAAAAGCAATCATTATCCCTATGGCCATTGATATGGTGATAATTACAATAGGGTCGATCACGCTGACATTGTAAGTGATGTTGTGGATGATGTTGGTTAGAAGGTAAGTGAATTAAATGCTTGTTGAGAAAATCATGCAACACATCATGTGGTCAGAGTGATGATGAGAGAAATGTAATGGCTCACATGAAACATGTGTAGAAGATTGAGGTGTAGCCTACTGCAGAGTAGGAGAAGAAGGATGCTTTTGTGATGTAGTAGGTTGAACTTTCTTGTGAGGAGGAGATGGAGATCATGTGTAGGATGCTCAACTGATGGAAATGGAGAAGAACTAGATGATGTAGTAGTAGTAACAATAGGTGGAGGATCTATAACATGTGTAGCAATGAGGTCTTGTTCTAGATCAATGACTCTATAACATAGAAGTGTGAATGATTCACATGTGTCATATTACAATCTTTTTTTAATGTGGAATCAAACCATGATAGAAAATAAATTTCTTCTCTAAATCGATAGGTTGAAAGACTAATTGGTGCATATACAAGCATTGAATCATAAGATGTAATCCATGATAGGTTTTGTTTTTCCCTGATGTAAAGTAGGTAGATGATCATAGTAACTCTAGGGCCATTGTTGATGATAAAGTGATGGAGAAAAAGCTTCTTCCATCTCATAATAAGTGCTAATAGATCCAAATGGTAGATGAGTATACCATTGTAAAGCATCATCGTAAGAAGACTATGTCAAAAGGCCTTAAGTAATAATCGATCATTAGAATATGAAGCCATAGCCATACGGTAATGTTTGAGATGCAAGTAAGGGTTTCTAGTACCATCAAAACATGAAAAGGTAGGCATGATAAAATCCTTAGGAAATGTTGAGTTATGAATCTTCTTAGGAATAGGGTTTCCATGTAATGAATTGTTATCAATGGAAGCATAGTAGGCCTTGCTTTCTAATGTGAGTGATTGAACCTGAGATTGTAAATGACCCACAACATGCATGAGAGACAAGATATCCTGTGAAGGAATAGTAGAGGATGGAAATAATGTGTTAAGTGGTTGTAATTTTCCATTGTGAGTAATCATAGGGACATCAAGAGGAGACAAAGGAGATTTTGATGCTAAAGGCACACTAGTGTAGGTGTCCAAAGAAGAAGAAATAGGTGATGAAGGACATGGAACATCCATAGAAGTGGTAGGACTAGCATCGAAAACATCCCTAGGAGATGAAGCGTCAGATGGATGGATGATGATGAGAGAGAACTAATAGATGGAGATGAGATGAGAGATGAGTGAATAGAGAGATGGGAGGAGATGAACTAATAGATGGAGATGAGTCATGCATATTATTAGATACAACCTCAGAAGAAGATGAAATGGAGTAGGAGATTCACACTCAACATATAAAAGTAGTAGAATCATGACTATCAATTGTTTCATCAAAATCAAAGAGAGACTCGATATGAAAATGTCATTAAGTGTATCATCAATTGGATCATCAACATAGTATGAAGGAGTATGTGAACTAGTATGTGATGGATCATGAGAAGCATTATCAAAATAGGAGAAGCATGAGATGTAACTATAGTAGTGGTCTGACTAGGAGGAGAATCAATATGCACATGTGTACTATCATCAAGACCAAACATGAAATCAATAAGAGAATCATCTAGAATTTCCTTGGAAATGTCAAAAGGAGGATCATGGCTAACTATATAACATGGTGTACAATGAGTGAAGCTCATCACATCATAAAAATAATGCCAATAGTAGAATTTTCAAAGCTAGTAGGCACATGGCATTCATTGGCTAAGAGTTGTTGTTGAATATCATCTGACATAGTAACATCACGATATAGAGATCATGAGCTCTCAGCTATAGTTGCCTCATCATAGATGGGATTGATACTAACATGAGGCATGATGAGCCGAGAAGGAGAAGAGCTATCCTTAGCCATTAGGGTTTTAGTGGATCCTAGGGAAAAAAGTTCTAATCTATGGGTTCACCAAAATGATTCTAATAAAATCTGAATTTTATTAAAATCTAAAAGTACAACAATATGATAAATGAAATATAATAAAATATAAATGCTAAGTAATTTATTTGATATTTTAAATGAAATGAAATGAAAGGGGAAAGGTACTTACCTAAATTGGACTTACCTTACAGTGATGATGACTAACTGAAAAAGTGATGGAATGGTGGAAGAAAGTCATCAAAAACCTTCAAAAAATAGTGCGAGGAAGATCTAGCTAGACTAGGGCACTTGGGGAAGGATGAGGGTGCATGGGGGCACTTGGTCTAAAATTTAGGGCCCTACTGGTCTACAAAAAAAACTCACTCAAATATGATCCTGATATGGTCATTAGGTCTTCACAATACTTCACCTTTGGTCACATGTGAATGTCACACTTGGTTCATTGATGTCATTGTAAACCTAATAATGAAGAATCACCTACAAAACCCCACACAAAGCATCAAACCCTAAAAAATAAAGATGCATAATGAAGGGTCAAACTATCCTCAGCTACCACAATGGTGGACTTATGACTAAGTGTTGCACTACATCTCAGACCCAATGTAGTTTGTGTGCTTGTGTGTGTAATAATGTGCCTAGGTTTCCCTAACGCCAATGATGCATAGAGATAGGGGCAAATAGCTAGATAAAATGCAAAATGGTGGATGGAATAGAATGAATCCCCTCCTATGTATGTGTGTGATGCAGAATAATGCCCAAATGTAGTCCCTTTCTCTATGTAGATAGCTAGCCCTTGATAGAAATAGTCTTCCCATAAGGTAGTATGTATGTTGGTTGGCTTGTAAATTAAGGATGTGACTGTAATTCTATGATTGATCAAGCTCATATTGTATGTGTGTTGATAAGATATACTTTATAAAGGGTATTTATCAAGGATAGGTGGTAATATAAACTATGACATTGTTATAATCTTGTATATACATGTGTTAGTTTGCTTTGCTATGGTTTATGAGGGGCATGCCTTAGAAACCGTGATTGTAAGCAAGGATTCCGAGCTTGAGAGGTTAAAGAGAACCTTTGCATTTATGTGGGAGAATAACCATTCACCATGGCAAGGTTTTATATTTAAGTTATAGTGAATTTAATGTGTTCTTGTATTGTTGATGAAGCAAATGTTGATATAATGAAGAGTTGATGAAAATGCATCGTATCCCAACCTTATTTATCAATAACAATGTTTGAAAGTGAATTGCATTGATGAATGTTGTTGATTTTCTCAAGGAAAAGTGATAGGAAAGGTATACATCTCTTAAACCTTCCTTGAGGGAGTTTGGGTCATTGTGATATTACAAACCTAAAAGTTGAAGCATACTGCTTTCGAGAGGATGAGCATGAATTCTTTGATTCAATGAGTCATTTTGATAGTCTTTATCATTACTATAGATTGAAAATCTTCTTGAGGAGGTTTTCACCATTCTATGTATGTTCAAAAGTAGTGTTTAAGGTAATAAGAACTGGTTTTGTGAATTTTTAATGCTTCTTGGGCTCACTCAAAGCCCTAACCCTGAAACTAGGGTTTCTTAGAGAAAAATGAGTTTATCCTAAAAACTAACCCACCAAATGTTATGAGATTTTGAAGAAACCTTAGACATATATGCATGCATGAAACAAAACAAAAATTAGACTCTATCTCTGATGCTGGTTCAAGATCTTTTTGAAATTTTGAATGAAGGCCTAAGACACATTATACAATGGGCAAGAGAACAAGAAATTGTGGAGTTGGCCATTTCTAAGAGGAGACTAAATTGGTAGTTGTTAACATGGACTCTAAATATCATCCCATTACACATTTAAGAAGGAGTAGAGCTTGTTTACACTGAGTACTAGTTTAGTGTGACAATGACAGATTTTGTGACTATAGAGCAACGTGGCAAATATCGGTGGAAGAATTCAATATAGGAGTGAAGACTACAAGTACAATCTTTCTGTATGCTTTGAGGTGACAAAAAAAGAATCCCTGAATTACTCGAGGGGCAAGCTTAATTGGTTGGCATGAATCTAATAACAAGTGGCTAGTGGATGATCTCGGTATAGTGATTGTTTTGAGAAGTCAAAATAACTAAAAAAGGTAAGGAGACAAATTTCACTTGGAGATTTATTAGAGGTAATAAGGGTAGAAAGGAAAAAGGAAATTTTGAGTATTTAGTGCCTATATTTATTCACAAACTATTAGGTTTGTAGTTGGAGTTGCATGTGACATGTATAAGCCTAATATGAGCATAATTGGAGAACTCAAACTAGAGATTAAGGTGAAATTTGCTCAAGAACCTCCATTTGAGAATTTTCATATATTTTATAGGGATAAAAGGGCATTTGAGGGTTTTTATATAGCTTGTGTGGGGTGTCTGTGGAACTCGCCACCCATGAATGTATCATAAGTAATTTACTTGAGTGTCTTAGAAGGCAGAGTTGCTAATAGTTGAATCATTTAATTCTTGGGATTGTTGAGATACATTTCTTTGCCTTATTTGACATAGTTAGTAGCTTTAGAACTTAGGGAAATGATGATACATCATTGTTATAAGGTGAGTGAGAAAAGAAGTACATAATTTTTGGGGAGTGTAAGAATCAAGGAAAAAGCTAGTTTTGTATGTTTATGAAGCATAATTTGAATTTTGAGCTTTGTTGATTGAGAATTGGCTAAGATTAACCTTTGACTATATCAATGAGAGGGAAAACTGAAAATACAAACCTCAAATGTAAAAAAAAACAAGTGTGATGGAGACCAGTGGCACCTAGAAATCAGACCAGGGCACCCCAAGCGCCCTAATCCTTTTAAGTGCCCTAGTCAAAGACTAGTGACGACAATGAGTGAGTACTTAGACAAATAGAAATCCCTGAGACCTAACTGCAACTGTGCGAGTGAGTGACAAATGTACATGACCAACAACAAAATACCAACAAGAGAGATGATTGGACTATGGAATGGGTCATCAATAAATACTTTTCTTACATAAGATCCATATATAAAACAACCTACTTGGTGGCATAATAATAGTACTAAGTACGTGATTTTGTGAGTATAGTGTGCATGTTATAGGTTTGCCATAGCGAACGTGGGACTCAAGGTTTTCACCTCCAAGATTGCACAATTGGTCGTCTAGGCCAAATCCTCACCCCTTTGTTTGATCGGTTTTGTCTTGTTTGTCATTGGTTTTGATTGGATATGAGAAAATCATTCTCCTTATATATGGTTTGTCATTTGATATGGGAACCATGGGTTGTAGCCTCTTTGGACTCATTTTTGGTGTTAATTATTTTAACCTCTTATTTAAAGTCATTTTTAAGGGTCTAATGATCCCTACTTGTATTAGTGGTGTTTTTGCTAATTAATCATGTTTAAGGAGGTGTGGGACTACCTAAGCATGGGTTAGGTGGGCCCCACCCCTCTCAAAGTGTGCCACTTTTCCCAAACCCCAAATTAGGCTAAAATTGGAATTTGTAAGAGGTGTTTTACTTGTTGGGGTTTCATTTACACTAAAATGGACCCTTGGACCCTTCCTATGGGTAGGGGAATTTTTCAAGTTTCAAATGGGCCTTTCCCTCCCATTTAAGACTCTCTTATCCACATCCAAATTAATGAACTTGTTTTATGATCCACTTTTAAATTTGGAGTATTTTGTTTTGTTTATTTTTAATTTTGTGGTATATTCCTCCATTAAATCATTTTGTCTTATGTGTGATGGGGACATGGAGGGTGTCTTGATTTGAGAAGGAGATGGGTAACACATGTCACCCTCTCATTGGTGAGAATACTTTATATTCTCCTTCTTATTCCTCCACTTTAGAGGGGGTAAGGACTTCTTACTTCATTTTTGAGAGAGCTTTCTTGGAGTTTTGGAGAGCTTGGATGGACTTGGCTTGTGCTTGGTAAGTTGGTTTTCTTGGTTTGTGAGGTAGGCCTCACACCTATTGGTTTGGATTTATGTTGTTTAAGAAAACTATGGATTGGTATGCTTATTTTGGTCTTAGGAATTTTATTGTGTGTTGGTTGATGGATGTTGATCTTGTATTACCTTTGTTTTTTCCATCCATCTCACTTGAGATGGATTTTGGAGTGTTGGGAAGAGGGAAGAACCCCGCTTGAGATGGATGGGGTTTCTTATTTGATTTTGGGTTATGGAAGAAATAAGGAGTGGGGTTCTTAAGACTTATTGCAAAGTGATGAATTCATTTGGAATTGAAAATGTGGTCAAATGGGAAATCTTATCCTCTTCCCCTCATGAGAAGCTTGGAGCTTCTTGTTGGTGTTTGATTATGGTTTAATATTCATAATTATTAAACCCTCTCATTCTTCCCATACCTTGTGCATCTTAGAGGCATGAAACCTCTCTCTCCCATGGGCTTGGAGGGAGGCTAACATGTCCTCCATTTTTAGAGATGACATGTAATGATGCCAATTGGTTGGGTGGAAAACCAAGCCACCTCTCTTGTGATGGAGATAATCTATTCAAAGGTGGAGCATGATACCAGAGCCGTGCTTGGAGTTTCTATGAGTTTGGAGACATGGTGGATTTTATCACAATTTTGACATGTTGTTTCCCTTTTTTGGGGGAAGGTTTTTCCTCTTGCATTTTTATATTTGCATGGTTTCTTGCTTAATTGTAAGAATAAGTGAAATGTAAATGGATTTGTATTGTAGTGAAGACTTCCTTATTATCACTCATTCATGTCTAAACTATTATATTCCAATTATGTCAAAAAGGGAACAAGTTTAGTTTGACTTTATTCTTGTTTGATAATCATATTGAACAATGTGTAGATATTGTAATTATAAAAAAAAGGCATAAAGTGAGAAAATGGGTATTTTTTGTATTATTAAAGCTCCCTTTTCTTTATTATTGGTAAAGGAGATAAGGAAATCGATTTCTCTTATGCATATTTTTAATTTTGGTAATATATTGTCATGGTTGTAAAGGCATATTAGATCGATTGCATTCATTTGGTATATTGCTTGAATAAACTAGTAAACCTTAATCTTATCTTATGTGAGTTTAATCTTATTTTGCTAAGAGAAATAAAATTTGTAATAACCTATATTTATAACATCCCCTATATAATTGTATGATGCTCTTATTATCTCAGTGTTATAAAGGCATAAAAGTGAATAAGTATCTCATCACAAGGTGTTGGTGTTTAATGAGCTCTGAATTTATTTTATTTACCTTGGTGTGATCCACAAAAATTGGTTCTTAAATTATTAACTTGTCTCCTTCATTTACTTATCGAAAGACAAATTCATGGAGAGAATTTCTATTTTTACTAAGGATTTTTGAGGTGTATTAATTATATTGATCTGCATTCAAGATTGAAAATATATATGAACCTATATTTATAATAACCCCTATATAATTGTATAAATATTCTTATGATAAGATTTGAGGACTAAATACTTAATATTTCTTCAAACCAATTGTTTTCTTACAAGAATTATAAATTATAATTTGGGAAAAAGTATAAGTGTGTGTGTATGTATCCCAAGTATGGTTTATATACATACATATCATTTATATATCATATATATATATATATATATATATATACACACACACACACACACACCAAGTATGGTTATGGGATCATCATATCATGCAGTAAAAGTTAAATATAACATTTATACTTTTCTTTTATATCAGAAAATAACTCCATGGAAACCATTTTATCTTCACACCTCCATAATGGATTGTGTGTGTGTGTGTTTTATTTTTTTATTAACTCAAAAAGAAAGACTTGAATAGGTTAAATAATGGACCAGAGGGATGCGTCCTGGCCACAAACCCCAAACCACAAGAAATATTTTTGGGCATAGCCCTGCCCCATAGTCATTCCCATGGCCTCCTTTTATGACCCTATACGTGATATTTTAAAATACCTCTACATTTAAACCTTAGGGTATATACATATTTAATGTATGGCCTCCCATAACACATTGTATCTTCACAGATAATATTAATTTTAAAACTTAGCAAAATGGACGTAAAGGATGCTTAGAAATTGTAGCATGTAAAATTATGTGTATAAACTTAAACCATATTTAATGTATGGCCTCCCCCATTGTGTGTGTGTGTGTGTAACGTATGAAAAATGTGTGTGTGTGTGTGTGTGTGTTAAAATACACGTCTCTTTTGAAAACCCAAATCTAGGCATTTACAAATAGAAAAGAAAATAAAAGGGGGAAAGTAAAACTAAATAGATTAAATATTTGCAAACGGATTGATGGAGCCTCTATGAAAGTTCCTTTCTTTAACCTGTAAGACCAAATAAGGGGAGAAAAGTTGGGAAATGAGAAAAGAGAAAGAAAAATGAAAATATGGGAGAACAAAGAAAAATTATAAAGAGATTAGGATTTTAAAAACCACTAAGATCAATGGTATAGATGGTCTATGGATCCAAGGGCTTAGATTAAGTCTAGGTCTTGCCACTTGTTCCATTAGAGTATATGTGTAAACATTTGTTTGGGCATGTGGGGATTGAGAGAATATAATTAAATTTTAAATAATGTAAAAGTTGGTTAAAAGTAGACCTTAGCTAGACAATATCTAATTACTACCTTGATGAACTAGCTCCATGGTGGGACTTCATTGTTTTATTTTTTTGTAAACAATAAGGCTTAAATGTTAAATTAACTTAAAATGTCATTTAGTGCAAATGGACACGGGCCCATTTGGATGGACCAAATGGGACCCATGCCCCAATTTAACAAACTGAATCTTTAGTTAGAGTTAATCGATTCCCTCTTATTATTAACTAGCCTTGGTGTAGTAATTTGAATTATATTTTATTGACCATAAATTGCTCAACTGATACTTTGGTTTTGGGTTATATCCTAGAAATCATCCTTGTGGCAAGGAACATTAACCAAATCACCATAACCCAATGACGGTTTGAATAGAGACTCAAGATGCATAAATAGATATATGACTATCTAGATATGTCCTTGATCAATGTTATCAAATCATAATGAGAATTAAATTATAACCTTTACTTGGTATAACTAGTAACCTTGGTGGTAGGAGCAAGAGTTATACCTCAAGTGAAAATGAAGGCAATTTTCAATGCCATGGTTGAATGACACATCCCTAGTTATCATGTTTCACGTACATGATAGTATGGGATTAATGGGGTAATCAAATGATTATTTTGGGGTTGAAAAATCTTGGGCATGACAAAGAAGAGGAGGGATGAGAGTGTTCAATTATATCATTTGTTATTTCAATAATTATTTCATTTACAATGCTAATAGGAGAGAGACAAAGAGATTGCTCAAGTCCATAATTAAATAATTGAACATGAGAAGAGGGAAGATACCATGAAATGTATCATTTTCTATTTCAACATGAGAAGATGGAAAAGATCATTCAATTCTATCTTAGTCATTTCATGAGAAGAGAAGAGAAACCATATTCACTAAAAGCATTCCCAATACCATGAGTAGAAGGAAGAACATCTCAAAAAAAAACTTATTATGTTTTATTTAAAGAGAAAATTAAGAGCATATCATCATTTTATGCATTCTCATTATCACTATAATTGTCATTAGAGTCATGTTAATTCAATAAAACATTCCCTTTCATTAAAAATGGTTTTCCATTATCGTTATCATCATACTCAAAATTAGAAATACTATGATCAACATCAGAGCATACCTCATGTGTATCTTCAAGATGAGGTACTATAACTTGTTCACAAGTAAAGGAAGAATCAATAGGAGGAGAGGAACTAGGCACCTCTAATTCATATTTTAGGATTGGCCAATATTTATATATAGGGACTCTACCCCAATTTTGTTCACATGTTGGATAATCAAGGAATCCCTTAAGAATAAGATCAAATTCAAGTATATGAGGAGGAGGGAAAAAATGCTACGTATAAAAACTTTTTTGTTGAGTAGTAATAGGAATGGATTCATATTAGATATCAATATTAGAAAAGACACCTAGATGGGAAAAATATGGATTCATACTCTCGAACTAATGAAGGCGTGAACTGGTTGAAGGGATGGTAGACCTTATTAGCTTGAGAGGAAGAAAATTTATGTATTGAGAAATTCATCAAAGCACAAATAAAAAACCTAGTGTTAGGAGAAGGAAAATACAATCAAGGACAAAATGGAAGCCATGGGGAAGCTAGGGTTTGCTACCAAAATGCCTAGTTAGGGTTAGCTTCTAATCCAAACTAGGTGAAAGATTTAATCAAAAAGAGGGTTCACCAAATGACTATACCCTAAAGTTAATAATATGTAATATTAATAATATAGAATTAGATTGTTATAGGAATAAGTGAATAATTAGATAATATACATTTGATATACAAATTTAGAAAATATGGTTTGCAATCACAAACATCCACCAAATAATTAAAGGAATAATTAAGTGGTTGAGAGATCTCTTGGCTTGATTCAAAATATAATCTAGAGGTGTCATGAGTTGATCTGGGATGTATGCAACTCCAAAAAGATACTCAGAAGATCATTGTAATTTTGTGTGCCTGGGGACCAAACCATTTGGTGGTTTTGTAAATAACTAGAGGTTTCGTACCACTTGCTAGTGTATTTTTGGTTTCTTGGGTTGTTTCTTTTATCTACATATATTATTGGTATGTTTATATGATCAAGGAGGATCCTCACTCTAAATCAATCATATATTATGCACAAGTCGTGAAACTACTTGCATATGGTAGATCTCATCAAGAGCTTTATGATGCCTTTTGAATAGGAAAAAATGAACCTCGTAAGAAGAAGATATAGTTTGTTGAAATTTCTCTCCAACTAGTAAAAAACAACAGTTGCATAGAGATGAGGTGGCATGGTGTAATCGATATACGCATACGAATTCACATATGAAATTTTTGTCATGGACCTTGTTAAATGTGATAAAGGAATTAGTTTTGGATGAAGTAGGGTGGGAACATATAGATGTGATTGGATTAAGCTATGTTTTGTGCCTTACCATAATGAGCTACAAGTTTTTATGCTCACTTCTTTGGTCGATCCTGTGGTGGATTAATGAAACCTATCTACCAACAGAGGAAATGAAAATGGATCTAGAGTATATTAAGATTACTTATTATATGGAAACAAGTTTCAATAGGTAAACCCACAACATATTGTATTCATTATTTCACAATAAAGAGAGATAAAATAGCTAAAACACAAGTTAAAAATTTAGATTACATAAATAAAGGAAATAAATACATTAAATTCGAACTAAAATGAAAGGGAAAATGTGCAAGTAATTGATTTTGAATTAGTAAGATAACCACTATAGAGATAAAATACTTAACATTTAACGAATATTTGTGGATCTCATAAATCATTATCATGTCAACAAAAATCAGAAGTGTTTCATCGGGGCTTAAGTAAAAATCAAGGTCAAATGCTTATTTGAACACTGCTACCTGCCCAAGTTAGACACATGCATCACTGACATTGTCTCAGGATTTATGATAACATATATGAGGGAGTATAGGCCAAAATTTGGCTAGAGTCATCATTGTTCCAACAATATAGTTTTTGATATGTTTGTGTCTTCAACTTGATGTGACGAATTAAACACAATCAATCACTTGTCCAAACCCTAGCTACACATGCTCAATAAAAACACCTTTATAAGGGGTTAAAATTTTATTTTGAACATACCTCACAACACCCCCATAGAGATTGAGTTTTTCCCATGTATCACTACTTTAAAGAGGGATAAATTTGCACATAGTTCTCCCACGCATTTGAATGTGTGCAAAATCATGTGAACATGTGCACTTAGATGTGATCATTTATTTAGAATTTAACACTTGTCACCCCGTAAATTTGACCTTTAATATATTTATATTTGGCTCATGGACTACTCTAGGTGTGTAATTTAAATCACACCCAAAATTACATGGTGCTACATTGACGAACACGGTAAGTCTCTAATGATGAAAGAATTCTTTTCTAGAATAATGATGAGATCCAGATCCTCTCCCTTCTCCTTTAACATGCTTATTATGACTTATTTCTTCATGTTTTAAGTTTAAAACCTTGTCACATACTTGTGAGGCCACCCTTTTCCCTTTTTCACACTTTTTTGGCTTTAAGTTACGTAAATCCACCACGGCGGTTACACATGCAATCGCCGATCTATAGACCTTTGGTTTATGTCGACTTTACTTGACCATTTTGCTTGGTTTTGGGCTTGTTGGAATTGTATTGATTTTCTCTTCCTAGTTTACTATGTTTAGTATGTTGATTGCCCCTCATCTAGATGTGTTGTCACTTCTTGTTTGACATGTGTTTCAGACTTCTTCTTCCCCATATTTTTATAAAAACCAAATTTCATTCAAATGTTGGGTTGGAGTTTTGATTTGTTTTACAAAGTTATGCTGCCAAAATATTTCTAGAATACATGGAAACCTTGTTCATTTCTCTTTTATTTCTAGTATTGCATTCTACCAGTTTTCTTAACAACTAACTAGCTCCATACCATCCTTTTGGTTTTTTTCTACCAACAACATTCGCACACCTTGGATCATTTGGAATTCATCTCTGGAAAGGAAAATGAAGCTGAGGAGATACAATACACCACCACACCTAAACACTATCACATATCAATAGTTACAAGTTGGGATGTATTAATTTATTTAAATTTTCAATTTATTATTGTTGTTAAAATTAGAAGAAATACATTTGTTTAAAAGTGGTAGAATTTATTATTTCTTCATTTCCATTTCCTTTGTGATAAAAAAATTTCCATTGATATCTTCTTCCCTGCTTATCCTTATGGATCTGCAAGGGAAAGAAGTTGGAGGAAGATTTTGTGTCCTGTCTTTTTCATTTCTTCATTTCAAATCATTTGTATAATTTATTTTATTTTTCAAGGAAAGTTTTTGGGTAAAGAAGAAATTGCTTCTAAAAAATTTCTTTCTTTCTCATGAACTTGAGGCAAAAGGTTTAGTTAGAAGAAGTTTCATTTTTAGAATAATAACTTTAGAGTACATTTTCTGTTTAGAGTAGATTTATCTTCACAATCCTGCAATAGAGGAATAACTACATCCGATTATTCCTTGTTTTAGTTTATTTTAATTTAGAAGTAGTTATTTATTTTAATTTGTTTCTTTCTTTTAGATGTATAGATTTTTATTTTATTTTAATTAATTTAGGAAATACAAATGTCAATAATTGTTTAGTTAGTTTCTTTCAATTCATTTCATTTCTTTCTCAGACAAATAGAGTAGATGGTTCATTTCATTTTATTTAATTAATTGGGAATGAATCTAGTTAATTAAAAGATTAAATACACTTGTCTTTTATTTAAACTAATTTACTTTCCTTTATTTATTTAAAATGAAGTTTCAACGTAGTTTAGAAAATCAAATCAAAAAAACAATCAAACCATAGGGAATTTATGCTACCCATTCATAGCCTCTATTTCCCCTTTTCGCCAACTCAACTATTAGGAATTCACACTACCCATTCTTAGCCCCTAATTATCCTTTAGCTTCCCATCAACATCCTCTCAATCCTACACATTCTAGGTTGTCTCTCAGCACAACCTCGAGAAGTTGAGTGTATCTAAAATCACGTGTTGATTTTCAGGCGTACAAAATTGGTGAACCCACATGTGAAGGACTAGTTCCTTCTTGTTTCCTTTTAGTTTCATTTCCATTGTTCATCTTTCCCCTCTTCCCCTATTCGGTAGGTATTTTATACCTCCCAAATATGTCTGGTAGAGAGTTTGGTGGGCCATTTGGCTTTGATAGATATTATTCCAATGTTCAACCATAATAATCCCCTTCCCTTTCAGGATGGGCTGAAAACTACACAAATAACATGCAAACCTCCCTAGCTATGTCTCAAATCCTACTAGTCATGTGAGAATAGAGGAGGTTGACCAACCCTTAAACATTCAATACGGTCAATCCAATTCAAACAATATGACCTTTATGGGTGAAATTGGTCCTCACACTAGAGTCTTGTCAAGACCTCACATTAGCATGCAATTCGATAGAGGATGACATTTTTACGTGAATCACTAATCCACTTTGCACAATAGATGAGTCCTTGGAAAGGATGAAGACATACCTCTTGAGATGTTCAACAATAATGTATCAGCTACAAACCTGAAACTCCTTTTTAAGGAAAATAAGAATACCAATGTCAAACAATTTATAACAGGGTATCACGTGTCCCCTCAACCAAACCCCACACAACATGCACCCACAACAAGGGGCTCAATCCTCACCAAATGATGTCATTTCTACCTTAGTAGGGAGGATTAGAGAGTTAGAGAGTGCCCAAACTTCACAACAAATTTTGTAATGGGGAAAACATGGGGTATCCCATAGAAAACAAAGGATACACCCCTACCAACACAAAAAATGCAACATCTTGTGTAACAAGGTTATCCAATCCAATCAAACCAGTGATCTTCTCATGGGATCTACACACACTATAGGGATGGGTCCTCACCTATCTCATTCTTATCCTACACAAGGGCTAACTGGAAGTGCATTCTCAAATATTATTCCCCTTCGAACAATGTGACGTTCCCTAGTTTTACGCCCACAATTACACCCATAATGCCCATATCCTAATGTTGTTCCTCCTATATCCATATATATTCAAAAATCCCCCAAGATGGATATGTATACTTTTTCTAGTCCTTACACACCATATCAAAGGACTTATGTATGTCCGCCAATACTTACACTGTAACTTATCCAACTCCTCCTCCTCCCCTCATCAAGGATCTTCAATGGTGGAATCTTATGTGATGGGAACTTACACTGAATACTTGAAAGAACCCTTGATTTCACCATATGGGTGTCATGCTTCCATGCCCATTGCCTAACACTTCCTAAATTTAAAGGAGAAGGAGATCCAAATGCTCATATCAAGGCCTACACTACTTCCATTAGGGAATTTCTTCCTTGGGATGTTGTAGTAGCTAAAATATTTCTAAAGACTCTCAAGGAATCACTTTGATTGGTACTATCGATTCCTAAGCTTCCATACATTCCTTTAAACAACTTGTTTCCAAATTCATTAGATCTTTTGACATGAACAAGTTGTTTGAATATGGAATTAGGAGTTTTGCATATCAAAGGAAGGAAAATGAATCTACCACCCATTTCATCCAGAGATGGCATCAAGTTCTTTACTCCTCTGCAAGTGCACCTAACATGGACCAAATGGAACTTTGTGACCTCTTCCTTCACTCACTCAATCGAGAGACCAAGGAGGAAGTCCAAAAGTTTCCTTTCCATAGTTATGAGGAAGTGTTGGAAGGTGCGCTTCAAATTGACCAAGCCACTATCGACAATGATGATAAGACTTATGGTCTCAATGGGAAATTGGTATCCCCTAACCAAAACAACAAAACCATCAAAACAATGGAGCCACAACCAAGGACCCAAGGTCTTGAATCATAATCATGGTGTTCTACATGGATGGTGTTACCAATCAAGCAAAATAATATTGGTTTTACAAACAATGGTAACACTAACAACAATAACAACAACATGGGAATCAAAGGTCCTAATTTTATTTCCTCTGTCAACATGGTTGATGTCAACCATCCCCTCCTCGACAGGATCAAACCCAAGGCCAAAACCAATACCAAAATCCTAGCCAAGGGGAAAAAATTACAATTATAACAACTAGTTTAAAACTACAACCAAGGTTATAACCAACAACAAAATCCAAATCAAAGACCAGAGACTACGATCCCAATCTATATTGTGTTTTCACCATGTTGTTGGTCATGATGCTTAGGTCTTGTAGGATTGCAAAAAGTTCATTCAAAGACTCCCTAAAAATCAAAGGTAACTCTTTGTGGATATGTTTCTAGCAAATCTTGAAGGAACTTCACAACCTTGGTTATACATGACCCGTTGCACCTCAGAATGCAAACCTAGGAATCTATCAGACCCATTCCCTAAATTTTCATGAAGATGAAAAATAGGTCCTCAAAACATAAACAAGGGTATTCCTATTGGGAACAATGATCATGAAGCCTCAACTTCTAACAATTCTCGAGTTTCCCTAACCTAGACCCAAGAGAACAAGACAAAGATTTTGGGACTAGTTGAGTTAGAAATTGAGCCAGAAATTAATGCAACAACTCAGATAAAGGGAGTACACTTCACAACCTCTTCCCACTCATTCTCTCTTATAGGATGACACTCCTATAGTCCCAAAATCCTATAGGAGCTATGATTTGATTTCAAATTTAAACAAGACCTTTTCTCACATTTCATTTCTAGATTTGTTGAAGAATTCCCCTACGCATCATTCTGCTTTGCTAGATGCATTGGGGCTTGGTCATCTAATCCATGTTACACCTCCACCTAAAGCTCAAATCAATCATATTGACTTTGACATACATCCTCTCGACAAATAATGATAGGGATATCGGGTTTGTGTTTGATATAAGCAAGATGCCCTCCGACACTAAATATCCCAAAGAGGAGATCCTTTATTATACTTTGCAAGTGTGGGTCTATAACAATTGCATCAAGAGAGCCATGATCGATGATGGGGATTTTGTGAATGTAGTCCCCTTTTATTTCTTACAGAAGTTGGGATATGGGAGACTAATTTCTCTCTACTAGAAACACATTGCGAGGATATGATAGTCTTAAGGCTACCTCAATTGGAACTATAGTCCTTCCTATCTCCCTTGGGCTGAAAAACCATTCTAACTGAGTTTTACATCATCGATAAGGAAACAAATTACAATATGCTCTTGGAAGACCATGGATTCACAGATGAAGGCCATTCCTTCCACCTTTGTTCCAAGAGGTTAGATTCCTCCATCTGGGTAAAGTCTTCATCACTCAAGGGGATCCTAAACCCTTTGATATACATTTGAGAACCTCAAGAAGAAACCTGAATTCATTCTGAGTATGAACTCCCTACGCAAACCAATTAAACAAACCACTTCCCTCAAAATAATTGGTCAACCACCAAGGGTGTTCCAAAGTTGAGGTCAATGAGCCAAAAACATTCAAAGTGGAAAAAAATGGATGAGAGTAAGGTTGTGTCTATAGAAACCGTGTCCAAAAAACCACAATGGAGATTGTAAAACTCTTAGAGAATGATTCACCAAATCATTCTCCCCTTTGAACCACAAGGAGTTGGAAATTTCCTCGTCTAGCCTCTCTTCCTGTTGATGATCTCATAGACATATGTATGGTAGAAATATCAAAGGAAGAAGAGGATGTTGAGAGTGAAATGATCCTTCACCAAATCCATCTCTATGGTTTTCCCATTCCCAACCTTGGTCTAGATGCAAAATGTGTCAAAAACCAAACTTGTCATGTCCATGAGACATGACCCCATAGTGCAAAAAAATGCCAAAACATGTGATCATGCCTCCTTATGTAGGGAACAAAGTTAAACAACATCATCACATTCATGTGACATGATATGTCAAGAACACAACAAAGAGGTTTACAAATGCCTCATTCAAGTAGATGGTCTTACACTAAGATTAGATGTTCGGATGGATAAGATAGTGGAAAGGGTTGTAAGTTTAAACAAATTTAAACCTAAAATATTAGGCCCTTGTCAAGAAAATGAAAATTTCAAGAATCTTCTTATCATTTGTACCTTAGAAGGTGAGGAGTTTGATGAATCCATCAACTCACATCACCTCGAGAACACTTATGTATATAGTCATTACATCTCCACACTTTCCTTTTGCATTCTCATTTTCTTTGTCATCTGCATTGTCATTTTGTTAAAAATTGTAAAATGGAAACTTACTTTTCAAGTGATTCTTAAACTTTCAAACATTGGAAAATATCTCAATCATACCTCTTCTACAATTTTTTCACACATTCAAATTATATAATTTTCATCATCATTTCCATTCATGAGACAAATTTTGACATTGGTATTATAAGGACTTGCATGCTTCATATTTTCATGGTTTCTTCTGATTTGGGTGTTTCTTGCTTATATAGTTTTCTAGAAGCTTCTTGATGATAGATCTTCCCTAAAAATCTCTCTCCATGACAAAAACATTCTAAACATTTCACCTGGAAATTTTGTTTTCCTATCTCATTTTCGTGATGAGCCCTCACATCCTACTAGTTGTGTGGGGTTGAGATTAGGGGAAAATGTTCCCTCCTAAAAGCACAATTCAAAGCAAACAAGATAAACAAAAAATATATAAACAATAAATACAAATATTCTTATTGCAAATAACTACATTTTCCATCCCTCCCAATCTTTGGTGATGAGCCCATGCTTCTTACTAGGGTAGCATGAGGTTGGGAAAGGAGGAAGTGCCCTTACTCACCTATGTTTTTCCTTGGTGATGAGCCCATGCTTCTTACTAGTAGCATGGGGCAAGATGTAGGGGGTCATATCAAAAATAAAAAATTCTAAATAAACAAAGAAATAAAAGTGCTTGAAAGTTTAAAATTCCCAAAGAAAATGAATTAGATGCATATGTTAGGAGAGACAATCATTCTTAACCAAGATCTTATCAATCAGTAGGCCATCATGGATCTAAGTCTAGTCAAAACTTGTAAGAAAATTCATTTTGAACTGGTTAGTTAATCTTGATTGGGGTTGGGTTGTAAGTTTCTAAATAAATATTTGTCAAATTTCTTGTCTCTTGGTCATCATTTTTTTCACATTCTTCAAATCACATATCTCACATCCTTCTTGGCTCTCGGTGATGAGCCCTCATCCTACTAGTTGCGTGGAGTCAAGAATGGAGTGAGATTATCTTATCATCATACCATATTCAACACATTTTTCCAATGGAATAGAAATGTTAAACATTACTTGAAAAATAAAGTTTCCTAAGTTACAATTTGTTATCATATGTGTAGCATATATATCATTTTGTTTACCACATTACATTATCATCCATAACATACATTCAAAAATCACAAAAATATCAAAAATTCCTAACCATCTAAGAGTACACAAAT
>CM031240.1:310509713-310612529 GCA_018340775.1 Taxus wallichiana var. yunnanensis
AATGAAACTCTCATAAAATTGCATATTATTCAAGGTTACAACAAATAAATATGAATATTTGGTAATAAAATATGTATTGAAAGGAAGTATTGTTCGATTCTTGTTATTTTCTTTGGAAAAATAGAATATGTGAAAAAGAAGGAATTGTATCTCAATGTAATCTCAATTTTACATTTTATTACAAATGAAAGAATAGAGAATGAGTTGATGTTATGTAATTTGAGTATGAAACTAGAAATGTTATCAATCTAGTAACCAATGAATGGAAGACACCTTAGTTAAATTTATTATTTATTTAAAACCAAGTTAAAAAATGTTGAAAAAAATGCATTGTTGAAGGTTCATATTTTTGAGAGAATAGAACCACCTCCCAACAGAGAGTTAGAATCGATGAACACCCCCCCAAAGGAAGGGAGGAGGCCACAGAACCACCAACCTGTGTAGGTGGTGGTTTCATTACTTTTGACAGAAAAATATAATCTTTCTGTGAAAAACTAGATTTAAAATTAATTAAAATCTAAGCTTAAATCCATTAAAAGGAAACTTCTAGCAACTAGGAATCAATTAAATTTAATTTTTCAAGCCTTCCAATCTCTTTTATGACACCCAAATGTGTAAAACTCATAGATTTAATAAAAATGGGGTTTTTCCCCAATTGTAGAACTCAAAAGATGTTACATTTAAATAACAAAACAGATCCATGGTAGGACCTCTACATTAAACAATGTGAAATCTACAATAGTAAAATCTTTACAACTAAAACCAAGAAATTTTTTCATGGTTACTCTTCTTTTTCTCATGGATCCTCCTACTTCTCCTCTTCCAAAACCTACAAATAAGAAAAGAGTAAATGAGGTTATTTTGGGGTAAATAGAAATAAAAATATAACCATAAGGATATTTCGGGAAACCTAAATCTAAGGGCTAGGATAGATTCAATACAATGGCCCAAATCAAACCCTAACTCACTTAAGTGACAGGTATTTTTGGGAATGTAAATTAAAAAAAAAGTAACATGGGTAATGGGTGAATGGGGCCACTTAGTGGCTAGGAAAAAAAATTAAACCTTTGAGTTAGAAAATAAGTTAACCTTTGTACTTGATAACTAATTAAACTAATGGAGCCTATAATATGCTTTAAACCATAAATATTTCTTAGGAAGTGATTTAATAATGATTAATTATTAATTAAATACCAACTTTCACATGATTGTGTAGAAAGAATTTAACCAAGAAATTTATTAATTGTGTAAATGTCTAACCTTGCAAACCACCTTTAAAAGAAAAAAAAATTACCGTAAACTTGACTATTAATTTATTAGTTCAATTGTTTTTAGAGTAGAAACTTTTATTTATTACTGGTTGGTATCAGTCATGGGTTTAACGCTTGGACCCTTGGCACACTTTTGAAACATGAAACACAACAAGAAAACCTAACGCAAACTCTAAACCTAGAACACCGAACATTTTATGATGTTTTTAAATGTATAAAAATTAAACAAATCCTAGATGATGATAAGCTAACTCCCATCTTGGTTTATGCGGGATGCTTAGACTAGACGAGGGGCATTACACATGAGCCTAGATCTACCACCCAAAGAGTAGGAAGTATCAACTATATTTCCTCAAGTACTTTAGAAACTACATGATGTTAATGTCTATTTACGCAGAGGATCTTTAGGATGGTGACATACAGACAAGATGGAGAGCTATTAGTGGAGGCTTATGCACCGTCAGGTCATATTGCCAAATATAGGGAAGATAACTCCCATACGAGTCGATTGGACATGATTCACCACATAGAGAGAAAAAGATAGATATTTGGGACATAGAGACATGTCTAGGAGACCTAGGCTGAGGGATGTGTTGGTATCCAAATTGATTCTCCCTCAGAGTCTGAGAAACATCACTGACTTGACAGAAACTTAGGGACAAATTAGATCATGATGAGTTGTTTTGTAGCTAGGGATGAGATCTAATTGGCCCTCTATCACTCAAATGTGGAGAAATGGATAGCACCCTCAAGAGGATTTGATCTGTCCTCACTATTTTAGGTTGTGCCTTTCAACCAGGGTAAGAGGACCCTTTTGTAGCCTATTGTTTATGGAGGAGATGGAGATATCCTTCCTAATGAAGAGGTTAAGGAGACCTTGGAGAAAATATGATCAATGCAACAAAATCTAACTCTCACGAGTTGTCACTCTAGATAGTGGAGATATTTTCTGGGCAAGGTTTAGGCTACTAAAGACATTTAAAATCCTGATTTTGTTTCTACATGCTTTGGTAATGGAAACTATGCATTTGTGCATACACAGGACAAACAGGGTAGTACAGGTAGGATTGGTTGTTTTAAATGAATTTTGGTGGGAGGTGAGGCAGGATGAACTTGGTTCACCAGATCCTTGAGAAATCTTACAAAATGAAAGGTTAGACCAACAGAATGCCACAAAAAGCCAAAATGTTTCTTTAACTCAGAATATGTGCTTCAATGGAGGCCTAGATCAACACTTTTTCATACAATCTATGAGAATCTAACATGAAGGATCAAATTAGAGGAACCAACAAAGCATCAATATCTAAGAAAAATCACACCTAAGGTACACCCAGAGGCTTACAGATAATCTCTATCAAATAGATGAAAGAGAAGTGATTTTAAATCGTTTATTTCACTCCCAGATGAAGGCTCTTCCGAGAAATGAAATTGCATATGCCACTAAACTGTCACAAGGATTGAGACCTATGTGATTGAATCAGATTTTAATACAAGATTGTAACAGAAACAAGAAAAACTACTCACATACACTCAAAATTTAAAACAAACACATTTTGCTCAAGATAACATAGAATAAATCAAATTTGATTAAATCTATCACAAGAGGAAAGTTTCTAGAAACAAAGATCGAGATCTTGTCAATGTCCGTACACTTTTAACCACTCCGACATGATCATATTTAATACAAAAGAGATATAAAGCTTCTCAAACACTTCTCAAAAATATGGCGTTTATCAAGCTTTCTATTGGAAAATTCAGTCCTGACCCTTAACACTCCAACCATTTGCACAAAACATTCATTCCATTTATAACATTTACAACAGGGACCCCTTTTCCCCTCCAAAATCATAGACCTTGAGTGCTACTAGTTCCTGCCATGATTAAGATCACGATTCTTAGAATCAAATCTACAAAATGTCACTAGGTGCTCGAGGGGGCAGATCTCATCGAATATCTCTCACAGTCAAATCCTTCCTCTGGTAGATCACTCTTCCTTCAATTTTCCAACCACTTTCACCCCTAATTTGTCAAATCTGGCTCCTTGCATGCTCGGGAGAATAAAAATGGAAAATCCGATCGAGCACGATAGTCAGAAAATTTTAATGGTGAAAGATGTCTTCTAGATCTTCCCACCAAACTTAAATATCAACATTAACTTCCCTCTCTTCTTGGAATGTAAGAAATACCAAGAAATAATGAAGACTCACACTTCCAAGTGTGTTTTTGATAATATGTGTGGAAAATTAGATTTAGATTCTTAGTTTCCATTGATCTTTACTTTGAATTTGGGCCGTCCACGTGGAAGATTCAAAATTAAAAATAGACCTAGGGGATTCCTTTGAATTTTTACAACTTTTGTAAAAATGGAAAACTTTTCCAATTTTATTTGCACCTCTATGCCTTGGGAAATGAGCCTGACACATGTCTTGAGGTGGGTCCCAAAGGAACCGTGGATAAATTTTAACATTTGACCCTCTTTTTAGAAAAAGAAATTTTTTCCAAGTTTTCCCCGCAGCTCTGCTTTTAAGAACGGGACCGACAGATGTCCCAATGTTGTTCCAATGGAACCACACTTCCCCTTTTACTTTTAACCCTTTTATCCCAAAAGGATTTTTTCCAAATTTCCCCTAAGAGTCCACACCTCCACTGCCATTGATCGAGCAAGATTTGACCTTTCCTTTATTGGGCTTGTGGGCCATTTTGATGTTTTTAGTCATTTACATGTCAAGGGGAAAAAAATCCAAATTTCCCCCAATGGTCCACCTCCCCACCCCTTTGAATTTTCAAACCACCATATGTCACCATGGCGCACCTTGAGATGGTCCCAAAAATTTGATACCTTGAATGAGAGCAGCTCACCATGTGTCCTGGCCCGGTAAAGTTTGTCTGAATGCTTGAAGCTCAACAGAAGGTGCCATGTGTCATGCTCTGAGGTAGTTTCCTTTGGCCGTTGAAAATTCTAAGAAAAATGCAAAGTGAGCGGAGGCCTCCACGTGTCCTCCTGGCACTTCTTTAAAATGAAACTCAAGGGTCGGTCCCCAAACATGTGCAGTTCCTCCATGTGTCTCCATGGCACAATTTCAAAATGGTGCCCAAAGTAGAGACCCTGAATGAGTGCGGGCTCGCCATGTGTCCCCATTTTCTACCACATTGTTTTAGCTACATAAAAATTTTCTAAGTCCAAGAAAAGTAGCAAAACCTCCACATGTCCTCCTAGCGCTACTCCAAGGCCAAACCAAAAGTAAATCTTCAAATGAGTGTTGTTCCTCCACATGGACACATTTTTTATTTGAGGTGATTTAAAGAAATTTTGAAATACCCAGCTAAGCTGCATCACACCAAAAGGTGCCACATCCCTGTCGATGTAAGGATGTAAATTTGACCAGGAGAAACACCCGTTAAGCTGTAAAATATAGAAAAATATCTTTCGAGCCCGAAAATGAAAATTTCTCCAAGGAAAAGAACTTACAAATGTTACAAGGCTCAAATAATTTCCTTAGAGATACATCCATTCATTTTTTTCAAGTATTTAGGGCAGAAATGACAAGGAAAACAAATCCTGACTGTGGAGAATGGAAAACATGGGAGAACCCAAGTTTTTAGATGAACAGAGAATGGGAGACCAAAATTACAGACCTTTTCCATAGGAACAAAGAAACAAGGAGCAAACCATGGAACCATAAGTGATCTATGACCTAGGAACAGATTAAAAATGGCAACAAAGATTAACTAGGAACAACATGGGAAAAAAGAAAGTGAAGGAGGCCATAAATCGATAGATTTTCTAAGGAAAAATGGGGCAAGACTATTTTGAGCACCAACATAATGTTGATGTAGAGAGACCTAAGGTTCGTCAGTCGATAGTGATAATCACATCAAATAAATTTTGAAGCTACACTTGCAACATTTTGCATGAGACATAGGAGGATTTCAAGCCAAGGTTTGGTTGGTTAGCTTGAGTGGACACTTTAGGCTATGTCCTTATACTAGCAACACAAAATCTTGTTTTGGTATCGATATTCGAGAGATGAAGCAAGAGTTTGGTGGAGGAATGAGGAGCACAAGCTCCATGTAGATTCTAAGATAGTTACTAAGGAGTAATTCAAGAGTGGATATATATCCAAGAGATTCATCCAGCAATAAATCGATGAGTTTTATGATTTTTGATAGGCTTCCATGATGGTAGCAAAGTATGAGGGTTAGTTTCGAAATCTACTCTAGTATGTGGACTACATACAGGATGAGTTAGTTAGGGTTCATATGTTCATCAGGGGCTTGAAATTAGACTTGGGTCAGGTAATGTGAATTACTATTGCACGGAAACTATCTGAGGCCATGGAGATGACATATATTGGAGAGGAAAGTAGGGTGAAGACTCAGTCGGCTCGTGAAAGAGTGAGGAGCCTCATACAATAGTTATAGGATAGTAGCTTTAGGGGATCAAATCCACCTCCTTGTGATGGACACACTGTAGCATAGTCTTCCTTTAGGCCTCCTCCTCTTAAGAAATAGTAGCACCATACTCAACCACCCTTTCGACCTCCATAGTGCCATGATGCTTAGAGAGGGTGTAGTATGGGACCTCTAGCTAAGGGGACCAATTGGACTTAGGATTAACCTTACACACTTTTAGAAGGATTTCATCCACCACAACACCCACAAAGATCTATTACAGGATCATCAGGTTGTACAACACAGACTATTGGGTGACCTGGAGGAGTATCTTCTCAGTGGAGAGGACCAAGTAGTTTCTATGGGTGCAGGTTTCATGGTCATCATTAGAGAGAGTGCCCTCATACCCTTGCTAATCGTGGTGACTTACATATTTCTTAGCAAATGGTTGTTGACATGGCTAAGATCCATAGGATCTATGTTACGGTCAAGAACCACCATCCATAGTAGCAAGGCATGGTGATTGTGACCATAGGAAACATTAGTGGTATTTCTACCACTATCTTATTTGATTCCAAGTTCATCAGATTGTTTCATTTCTCTACATTTAGTAGAGAAATGAAGGCTTGTGGTAGTTAGATAGAGCCTTAAATGGGATGTTGAGATGGCTTATGGAGCCAAAATCTAAGTGGAATCCTTAGTTAAGTTGTGTTTAGTGGAGTTAGGACCCTTGACCACAACTTTGGATCTTTGTATCCTTCCCTTGGGTTCATAAGTAGTTATCCTGGGCATGAATTGGTTATCTGCGCATAGATCTAGAGTTGATTGTCATGGAAAGCTTATATCTTGTGAACAAAATTTGGGAGTGGAGTCATAAATTGTTGGAGTAAGAAGACCCATATCTATTCGCACCATATCCATTATGCAGGTGAAGAGGTGTGCATGAAGGGGTTATTAGTTATTTAGCATCAGATCGTTTTGTGACTGATCAGAGGATGGGACTCATGGACCGTCACTTGATTAGTACCCCATTTTACTGGAATTTTTCGATGCTTTTCCTACCGAAGTTTTCGTGGTTAGCTCCCCCACGTGAGATATATTTTCAAATCTATTTGGTCCTGGGAGTGGACCCTATGTCATGTGCACCATATATGATAACCAAACCTAAGATTTGTGAGCTCAAGTTTTAGTTGGAGTTCCTTCTTGATAAAGTCCTAATCCATCCTAGTATATCTCCTTGGGGTGCACCAAAGTGATCTTTGCGTTTGTGTGTCGACTACAGGTAGTTGAACAAAGTAATGATCATGAATCATTACCCCCTTCCATGGATAGATGATTTATTTTACCACATGAAGGGGCTACTATATTTTCTAAGATTGCTATTAAGTCGCTACCATCGCCTAAGGATCATGGAGGAAGATAATCACAAGACAATGTTCCGCATGATTTATGACCACTATGAGTTCACGTTGGTACCATTTTTTTGACAAACACCCCCAAAGTATTCATTAGTTTGATAAATGGGGCATTTATGACTTTTTTGGATCACTTTGTACTTGTGTTTCTTGATGAAATTTTCATATAATCACTTATGCATGAGGAGAGCTAAGAGCACCTTCTACAGGTTGTTTGGTGTCTTCATGAGTAGAATCTATACAGGAACCTGAATAAGTTTGCATTTTTCAGTTAGAGGTTCAATAAATGGGTCACATCATTTCTATGGAAGGTATCATAGTCGATCCTTCCAAGATTACATCTATTAAGGATTGACCAGTGCCACCTAATGTGAGTGAGGTGTGCAATTTCATGGGGTTGGTAGTTTACTATAGAAGATTTGTTTAGGAATTCTCTCAGGTTGTGTACCCCGTCACTTCCCTTCAGGGGAAAGGGAAGAAGGTTTTTAAGTCTCATGGATGTGAGAAGGCCTTAATTACAAAAGTAATTCCTTATGATAAAATTGATTCTTACTATGATAGATCCTCAATGGGATTTATTCATGTGTACAAATGCTTCTTTGGTAGGATTAGGAGGTGTTTTTATGCAGGAGTGTCATTTTTTAGACTTGTAGCCTTCCAAACTCAAGGATTATGAGCTCAATGATCCCACTCATGACCTTGAGCTTATGGAAGTGGTGCATGCATTTTTGTGTTTGTGTCATTTCCTTCTTGGCATGAGGTTCATTCTTAGGAATGACCATTTGAGGTTACATCACTTCTTCACGCAGCCCAATCGTAACGCTCGTCAATGGCATAGGATGGAGTTTCTATGTGTGTAGGACATGGATATAGATCATATTAAAGGGAAGGAGAATGTGGTTGTAGATGTTTTGAGTCAATGGAGACATTTGGTTATGGCTACTTCAGTGGGTACAAACTTGCGAGTAGGATTTTGTGACAACTTCCACATGACAACTTCTACCTTGTAGCTAGATAAGAGATTGAGTCTCAGAGACCCCTTGAGGGGAAGTTTGATGGATTTTCATTAGATTCAGATGGAATTATCAAACATAGAGGTTGTATCTATGTACCTAGGGATGGAGGTTTGAGACATGATATCTTGGAAGAGGTTCATCATGCACCTTATTCATCCCATCTAGGGGTGAATAAGATGCATGCCACCTTGAGATAGTCGTAACATTAGAGAGGTCATTGGAGAGATGTATCTCAGTTTTTTTATTTTGTTTAGATTTTTAGAGGTGAAAGGTCGAGCATCAGCATCCAGATGGCCTTCTCTACCTGCATGATATACCAAAGTGGAAACGGAACACAATTTCCATAGATTTCATAGTAAGGCTATCATCGTTGGATACCACCAAGACGCCATCATGGTCACAGTGTATCGATTGAAGAATTTTTCTCATTTTTCTCTCGTGAAGAACACCTGTACAACTAGTCTAATGGCCTAATATACTTTGACGAGATTATGATACTACACGGGATTCCATGAGAATATTATTTATGACTGTGATCACTTATACACCTCTCATTTCTGAACTACCATACAACATAACCTTGGTACAAGTATAACCTTTAGTATAACATATCATCCAAAGACATATGAACAAATGGAGTGGGTGGATCATATTTTTGAGGGCATGCTTCAAATGTATGTTATGGACCATCTGGCATCGAGGTGGGAGGAGTATTTATAGTTGGTTGAGTTTTCTTATAATAACAAATTTCATAGTTCTATTAGTATGGCTCCATTTCAGGCACTTTATGGCGTGGACTATACGATATCATTGAGTTTGGAAAGATCGAGAAAATAGTATCTCTCGTGTCGACTTTATTAGAAGACATGGAGGAGTAGGTTGTTTTGATCAAACAAATTCTTCAGGAGGCACATAATAGATAGAAGAAATATGAAGATCAAAGGAGAGTTGGCCATATAAATGAGGTGGACATGAAGGTCTTTCTTCATGTCAAACCTCATAAGAGCCCTATGGTTTAAAGAAAATACTATAAGTTAGATCCTATATTTGTGGGTCCATTCGAGATATTGGAGTGGATTAGTCCCTTAGCTTATCGTCTAGCCTTGCCACCCAACTTGTCTCGCATGCTTGATGGATTTCATGTTTCTATTCTTAGGAGATACATTGCACATACCTCTCATCTAATGGATTAGACCACATTACACAGTGCAAGATCGAAGAAGTGACTGTGGATCCTATGCACATTGTAGAGCGTAGGAACCTACGCCTTTGAGGTGACAAGATTGACCAGGTATGAATCCAGTGGTATAAGTATGATGATACTGTAGCCACTTGGGAGGATGCTACTTTTTTACGAACCCATTTTCCTTACCTATTTTAGTGAATTCTAGGAGAAAGTCAAGTCTAAGGGGAGGGGGATGTAGTACCCATTCCACTTCAACACTATTTTCATTATGATGATATTACTTTTTGATTGATACTTAGACATTTTGATTATTATATATAAATTAGTAGATGATAGACTATGTATATATTTGGACTATTGACATGTCATGATTCACATTTCAATTATGATATAGTAGATGACATTGGTAGATAGTTCGATATATATTAATTTGTATTATTTGGATTTTAGACTGACACGTTATACTCTAGATGTTCTGAGTAGAATTATGATCTCATTGATGTTAGAATCGAATTATTTGATATGTTGATAGATGATAGAATTACTTAGCTTTAGATGATGGTTATTGATTTATATATATATATATATTATTTATGCAGCCGTGAGACCTAGAGAGGAATTATGTTTGTGTTTCAGGATATTTTATAACATATATTGAAAGGGGATAAGGGACCAACCATGGAAGGATTTCGGGTGTTTTGCAACATGGCCAAATTTGACAACTTGTGTCTAATGTTTATGTGGTGTTATTGCATGGCTATTTAGGAGGTTTCCAATGGGGGTGACCTCACATGTGTGGCCATGGGGTGTAATGTTTTCCCTTCTTTTAATTTTTTGTGTGTTTTATTTTGTGTTATATGTATTTAATTCTTGGGAAATTTTAGTCACTTTATTAGTAATTATTAATGTGTCTTAATTATCTAATCCAACTTAATTTGTTAAAAAAATAAGAATGTTACAATTGGATAATTATGAGGGTAGATGGTCCTTGAAATCTTGTGAATGTAAGTTCGATTTGTGTTTTGTACTCTTCCCCAACTTCAAAGTTCTGATTTTTACTTGGGATGATTTTGGAGGCTTGTGGGACAAGCTAAGCTTGTCCCATGCATCTTAAATTATCCCAAAAACCATACCTATGGTACATGGAGTTAATCTTATGCATATTTATGCATTTTGGAGTGTAAAAAGTTAAAAAAATTGCACTTTTCTACTTACTAAAATTACTTTGTCCTTGGTAGGCTTGGTGTGAAGTTGGAGTGTCATGTGGGCATGGTATATGCCTTACATGTTCATTTATTGTCTTGGGAATGGTGTTTGACTTGTTTTTGGAATGGAAATTAATGAAATTGCATACTACATGGATCCACCTCATCAGCCTTACATCCCATTTCTATTTATTTATTGAATTTGATGGATTTGGGGTTACTTGTTTTTTTTTCTTCTTTTGAACTTTTGGAATTAGAACTTGTTGGAGTTTCTTTTTGAGCGTGATGTGCTTGAATGTGTCAACAATATTGTGGAGTGAAGACTCTTGGAATCTTGATGGAGAGGTAGGATCTCCACCTTTGTTATCTTCTTATTTATGTTTGTAGATGTGAAAATTGTGCTTGTTGGATATTGTATGAGTGTTGTGAATGTGTTTTTGTGTGGTTGGGTAGTTTTCCTTAAGAAGGGAGTGGGAGATGGAAGTATGGGACCATTGGGGAGGGAAAAGGGAGTTTTGAGGCATGCATTTTGGAGGGAGTGTGATTGGGATTTTCACCTATGGGGAGTGAAAATGAAAACATGGACATATTTTTTCATACTTGCAAGGGGAGAGATAAGGATGTTTTTTTGTTTTTATTGTGCACATGGAGGCTTTGGTTGAAACTCCTATTTCACTTGGGAGGAAAAAGGTGGTGGTTCCCATATTCATTGCTTTGTTTGGCTTGATTTAAAGCCTATGTGTTTATTCTAAAAGATGTAAATATTGTTGTGTATGTGTATTTCAATGTGTTACATGTCTTGAGGATTGTATGTTGTTTTTGTGGAAGCCATTCTTGTTAAAAAGTTGTTAAATGTCGCTAAAGGTACCTCATTGTTCTTTCATTGGGGATTGGGGAAAACAAGGGAATGGATTCTCTTGTTATTAGAGTAAAGGTTAGGCGGAGAGCGTCACAAATTCCCTCTTTCTTTGTATTGTTATGCATGTTATTTAAGAATTAACGAATGCAAGATTAAAGCGATGAATTTGGAGAAGACATTGAAATGAAGACTTGTGTTTGGCCTTGTTGAAATTCTCTATGTTGTAACTTGATCATTGTATTATTCCTACTTTGAGTGGAATACTGTAACATTGTATGCTTAAAAGAAAGTTGTAATATTGCAGTTATTTAAAGTTGTAGTGATCGAGTGAAAGAAGAAAGCTTTGTATATGTCATTATTCAAATTTGTAATGTTGTAGTGAACGGAGAAAGCATAATTTGTGTAGTTTCTTGGAATCAAAGTCTCCTAAAATTATATGTTATTCAAGGTTACAACATATAAATATGTGTATTTGGAAAATAAACATGTATTCAAAGGAATTGTTGTTTAGTTGTTATTTAATGTTGGAAAAATTGAATATGTAAAAGAGAAGGAATTATAGTAAAATGTAATCTCAATTTTACATTTTATTATGAAGGAAAGAATATACAATGATTTCATGTTATGTAATTTGAGTATGAAACAAGAAATTTTTTTAATATATAAACCAATCAATGCAAGACACCTTACCTAAATTTTTTATTTTTGTAAAAACCATCTTAAGTTGAAAACCATTGAAAAAAATGCATTGTTATAGGTTATGTTTTCAAAGAACAAAACTGCCACCCTGTGTAGAGCGACAGTTTTAGAACCACCACAAAAATGAGTTTGGTGGTCGATGAACCACCACCAAGAAGGGTGGTGATCATAGGACCGCTAGACTGCGTATGGTAGCGGTTTGTCACTTTTTAAGGAAAAAAAAAAAAAAGTCTAGAAAAAACACATATTTAAAATTAATTAAAATCTATACTTAAATCCATTAAAAGGAAACATCCAACAACTAAGAATCAATTAAATTCAATTGTTCAATCCATCCAATCTATTTTATGGCACCCAAATGTGTAAATCTCATAGATTTAATAAAAATGGGGTTTTTCCCAATTGCAGAACTCAAAAGATGTTACATTAAAATAACAAAACATATCCATGGTAGGACCTCTACATTAAAAAATTTGAAATCTATAATAGTAAAATTTTTACAACTAAAACCAAGAAATTTTTTCCATGGTTTATCTTCTTGCTCTCATGGCTCCTCCTATTTCTCCTCTTCCAAAACCTGCAAATAAGAAAAGAGTAAATGAGGTTGTTTTGGGGGATATAGAAATAAAAAGAGAACCATAAGGATATTTTGGGCAACCTAAATTTAAGGGATATGATAGATTAAATCCAATTGCCCAAATTAAACCCTACCTCACTTAAGTGAGAGGTATTTGTGGGAATGTAAATTAAGAAAATGGAACATGGGTAATGGGGTGAATGGGGCAACCTAGAAAATAAGGTCACATTGGTGCTTGATAACTAATTAAACAATTGGAGCTTTGTAGATGATTTAAACCATAATTATTTCTTAGAAAGTAATTTAATAATGATTAATTTTTTATTAAATTTCAACTTTCATAAGATTTTGTAGAGAGAATTTAACCAAGAAATCTCATAATTGTATAAATGTCTAACCTTGCAAGCCCCTTTTTTAAAAAAATCATTATTACCATAAAATTAACTATTAATTTATTAGTTCTATTTGTTTTGAGAGTACAAAATTATGGGTGTTACTTAAAGAGTTTCCAAACTTGTAATTTTTATGAAAATTTTCCATGAGGATAATAGGAAAATTTGGGGCATAATGCAAGGAGAAAAATGAAGATGCAATAATCTCAAAAAAATTGATAGAGTTCTTGGTAGAAATGGAGCAATGTGGGGGATTGAAAAAATGACTAACTCTGGATTTTATAGGCATGAGAGAGAGAGAGAGAGGAAGAGGGGTGTATTTTTATCCCCCTTGTCCCCTTGGAATAAGACAGAGGGACACACAAAATGTTCCTTAGCCCCATAGTGACACTTGTAATGCATGCACACGTGAGGGAGATAGTGGAAGGAATTTAATTTGAGCACATGGGAGCTAGTTTTCGGTCATTTGAGGAACATAACGAGAGCATTTGGGGATGCATTTTTTGCCCCACGGTCCCCTTAGAAAGGGATGGAGGGACACCAAAAGTGCACATTATCATGGTGATGACAAGTGTCAAACATGTCTGAGTTAGAGCGGGGGCTAGAAATTTGGTGAAAGGTGCTTATTAAAGCCTCTTGAGGTCATGTGGTGGGTTCATGAGGCTTAAGGTGGGGACAAACATGTTTTTTCCTCTCTTTTCCCCTTGGAAAGGGATGGAGAGACATGAAAAGATGGCGTTAGCCTCATGGTGACATGTGTCACTGAAAATTTTGGCTAAGTATGAAGCTTGTACCTTGGAGAGGAGATTGAAAATGACATTGTCGAGCTCCTAGATGAATTTTTGCACACTTATTTATATGATTTTGACTAGAAACAAAATTTTTGAAGGATAAGATGGATCTCAAGGTAGGATTCAGCTTAAAAATCCTAAAAAGTTTCCTAAGGTGCTTATTGCATCAAATATGTAAGTCAAAATTCCTTTTGCACATTGAAGAATAATTTCAACAAATTTCACAAAATCGATGAAGGAAGTGGAAAACTTTTCAAATGGTAAAAAAATACCTCAATGCTTTAATCATATTTCTCTCTCCTCACCAAAATGGCAAAAAAATTTTTATTGTTTAATAAATGAAACTACAGCTTTGGTTTGTCGGTGTAGATTTCCACATGGCTAATAAAAAGATTCCTTTTGAATTTAATATAAGTTTAAAAAAATAATAGTGTATTGGAAGAGGTTACCATGAAGTTTCTTAGTGTTTCTAGCATTATAAGGGGAACTTACATCTACATAACATAGGGGAAGTTTCTAATGTGCATGAATTTTAGGAGAAAGACACAAAGGGATCCAAACTACACGTAATAAAACATAATACACAAAGGAACCGAGTTTATACATTGTAGGTGAATAGAGAAAAGAACAACTAAAATAATATAATCATCAATTGAAGGCATTTTTGCACTATTTGCAGACACCTCTTGGTTAAGCTCTTTCGAATTGACCCTCTTTAAGATATTGCCATTGAACAATCTATAGGGAATGAGTTACATGAAACCAATTGTTTTCAAAGGCTGCGATCTTGGGTAGATATCTTGTTAAATGATCCAAAGTGTGGATTTTATTGCTGATATGATTAAGACCTTAAATGAGATTTAATCCTAAAAAAATATCTTGAAAGAATTGTCGAAGGTGTTGAAGCCAAAGTCACTAGGTGGGAAGTAATGACGCTCACTTATATGAGATGGCTAGTAGTTGAGAGATATTTAATAAATGTGTAGAAAAAAAAATCTTTTTCATGGTTAACGAAAATCAATCAAAATATCACCCCCTTGCGTGGAGATTTAAATGAACTATAAAGTATGGAATAGGATAATAAAAATATTTCCAAATAAGCTTGCATCAAATTAAGAACTCTATGCTATAACTTCATACAACCTATTAGTGTTGAGTAATTCAATGTGGTTGAGATTCAAGAGTTTTTATGCATGAGGGATTCAACAATTAAAAATTCTTCTATATTCAGATGTATTAAGGTGGTGAAGGGGCTTAGAAATATTATTGTTGTTTTTAATAAAGGGGTGAGGTATGTAAGGAGAGGGATAGGGTCGATAGATGTACGTCGATAGGGTTATTCTATGTCTATTTTATAACCTATCCTACAATTATGAGGAATGTTGTTATGCTCCTCAACTATATATTTGTAATGTGCTTCTGATAAAATAATATGAGATATATTTGATCTCCATTCTTCCTTAACTAATTGCTCCTATCAATCATTGTAATAGTGAAATCTTCATATTTGGCATGTGTGTTTGAATTATTTGCATGCAACAAAGGACTTGTGTGGAGATTAATGTTTTTGAATTAAGTTTTCTCCTGTAATGAAGACGTCACCGTATAACATACTTCTTGTTGCGTGGAAAGAAAGAGGCTATGTGGAGCTGTTTAAGGAAATTTTGTTTGTTGCCAAAACATGACATGCATATGTTTCTTCTACGTGGAAATTGAAGGATGCGTGGAAATATGTGTAAAATTCCCACCAAGTCGTCCATAATCTATCCTTTTTTGTCTTTTTCTTTTCTGCACTCTTTGCCAAAGTGGAGTATTGTTGGACAACAATCAATAATATTTTTCTTCTCCATTTAGTCTACCATCAGGCACATAGCAGTGACTGGAAACAAATAATAAAAAAATATTGATATGGTAATTTGTGGGACGATTAAGTGATAATAGGAGAAATTTTATGAATGTCATGTGGAAGAGATTTGGTGCTGCAAGGTTTTTAGATCTACCAAATTCCAGTGACCTGCACTTTAATTCCAGCGACCAGAACTTTAATTCCAACGAACAACAAAGTGGTAATTTCCACGTGAAATATGTAATCTCTGCAATCATTAATTGGAGGAATATAATACCTACGTGTATATTTCTACTCCATTACTTCTGGAGCATGCAAGAAGTAGCCTCAAATAAGCTAAAGTTGAGTCCCACACACTAACGTTGAATGTCTTCCGGTAGCTAAAATGAAGACTCACAAGCCCAAGAACACCTTCACGATGCTCAAGATAGCTTCAGGTTCTATTTCACCTTGCTGAATGAGTTTCGCAACTCTGAAAATCTTATATTCGACGAAAATGGTTCAGAGAGGAATTATAGAGTATTTTATTTTCTACGTCAGTTGTTAGGTGAAAAGATTTAGAGCTGAACTAGAAGCTCGTTATGATGTAGACTACAAAGACGAGGAAGAACGCCCCATGAAGTGTTGCCATCTCTCAACATGTGAGTATCAAGAGCATCTACGAGATAATATCTCTCATCATTGAGTAAAGACAGTAATATTTCTTAAAAACAATAAATAAATATTTTTAACTTTATTACAATGTCTGCTCGAGTTGCTTCTTTCAATGATCAATTACTTAAAGGACCAAATTTTACGTCTTGGAAAATAAAAATGAGGAAAATCCTTCAGTTTGAAGGATTATGGGGCATTGTCACATGGTCCTGTGATAGGTTCCACAACCTAGTTGACAATTTTTACACTTGTGCAAAAATGGGCAACTCAAAACTTCGTCGATATGTTGAAAATTTTTGGGTGAAGTATACCTAAGCTAAAGGAAGTTTCGATGTTATTTGTTACTGCTGAATTAGTTACAAGATTAAATGAAATCTGCAGTTATGTGTGCTATCTCAAAATAGAACAAATCACATAGTCTACAAATTTCACGCCATCTTCAGAAAAAGAACACAAAGCCCCGAAGGGAAAACTGTGTTGTCTTGATGAAGACGACAAATTACAAATTAGGTGAAGTGCTGAGTTTTAAAGTAGCAAACAGAAATGTAGATTACAAAATAATCGAGTTCATTACTAAATGTTACAAGTTCCTATCAATATTCTTTCCTTCATGATTAAGAAATTCAATTATGTTACTGAGTTGTTTAGTTCATTATATAATCCATACAGAAAAGCTAGAATGCACAAGAAGTGAAACCTCAGCTTTCAAAAATACACAACTCAGTTTCAAAATTCAATGATTTATTCAAAAGGAGAGTCAAATATTTCCCACACAAGCCATGGGATGTAACTGAAAAGTAAAGTACAACTACTGAAAAGAAAGGTACACATGCATGAAAGAGAAAGAAAAGGAGTATGAGTGAACCCATCATTGCCTTGAGGTTTTGTTATTCGATTGAAGCATCTTCATTTTCATGGTAGAAGGCATTGTACCTGAAAAGAAGAAAAGAATTAACTATCAGTTACGAGCTTAGGGATCAATTCATATTCATATGCTATCCTACTTCATGCATATGAATCTTCTCCTAATAGGAGATGTATTCTACTTGAAGAGAAAACTACATGCATGCTTTATTCACTCAGAAAGAAGAAAGACAAAAGAAAAAGAAAATACGGACATAAAAGAGGCCAAAAAGCCTAATTATTTTCTAATTGTTTTCTTAAGTGTGCAGTACGGGTTGCAACAGAGAGAGAAAAAAGAAAAATAGACAAGTAATAAGTGCACATACATAATAAAAGGAAGAATCTAGCTCAAGATCAAATACTATTTTCAAATTGAAGAAGTTACGGGAATATAGAAGAAATGCTAGCAATAGAAGCATAATTTTTAGTTACTACGGGAACAAATATAATTTCAAAGTTAGTTTCTACAGGTAGAGCCGATTCTTTACGAGTAAAGTTATTTGCTACGGGAAAAGAATAAACTCAAAGTTAGTTGCTATGGGAAAGGATAAAATTTCAAATTTAGAAGAAATAATCTATCCATCAGATTATTATACAATGCTGAGATACAAATAAGACTACAAAATATGACAATAGTCTCAGAGATCAAGTTGAATGCATGATTTGCAGTTACAGAAATAGAATTCTTTCAGAATGAATACAGATATGCTGCCATATCAAAGAAGTACAACTATTTATGCAAGGGATTGATCAAATACAGATAACAACAAATAGGTGAAGCTCAAGTACAACATTGAAGCACAAAAGAAGATGAAACTACATTTTTGAAAAAGACTTGAATTGTCCAACATGCAGGAGTTGTAAACAGAGTTCCAGAAATAATATGTTATGCGTAGGTTCAGAAAATAGTACACATTATTTTTAGAAAGTCAGGAATATTGTTACAGTCAAGCATTTAATAGATGTGATTTTCAGAAAACAATGGCATTTCAAACACTCATCTCATGGAGAATTTCAATGTTCAAGTGATCACAATGTTGAAAGTTTAAAGCAAGTATTCTCAAAAGGTGCTACAAAATTTCAGAAAAAATCAAGTTGATCCTGAGACAATGAATTGTAACAAATGGATTCTCCAGAATACAAAATTGAGCCAAAGATTTCAGAATGGACCTGAAGTAATATACAAAACCTGTATTTGCAGAATGTCATAACCATATTCTACAATATTCTCAACAAATGGTGAGATAATAGTTGTCCTAGCACAAAGAACTCATACAAAGAAGAAGCTAAAAGTATGAATATCCAGAAAGAAGAAAATACTCTATGTTCAATGCAAGTAAAACAAAGGAAGGTACAAAGTAAATCAGAGTTTCATAACAACAAACACATGATCACAGAGTCTTTTTGAAGTTCATTTCAGCAATGGTGAGAATGACAGATACCCAGAACTCAAAAATACAGATCTATAATTCATGATGTAGATTGGGCCAAAGAACAACTCACCGTAGATAATCAAATGGTTAGAAATTTTGAGCAACCGGATGATGAAGCGAGAGGTCCACAAGCCCACATGAGGTTTTAAACTCATAATTCAATCAAGAGAAAAAAATCACAGAACCCACAAATATTTCCAAAACATTCAGTGATACATTTAAAGAAGAAAAGAAAATAGAAGTTTACACATGCAAGAAATATTACCTATAAATTCCTATTTGAGAAAGAAATGAAACCTCGACTTTAAAAATATACAAAGGCATGAATGGTATAAACGATAAAAGGATAGAGCCAAGCTTAAATAAAAAATAATGGCGGCCCACACTTCGACCACCTCGCTCTGAAAACTGCCCAGAAACCGAAGTGATAGAGAATCTTTTGCAGAGAAGGAGCTCTAAAATACAGTGAAAGCCAAGCTCAAACCAGAACAGAGTAATAGCGTTGAGAGGAAAATTTTCTAGGGCTTCACCCATACAACCAAAAATCCAAATGAATGTGCTTTAGGGTCAAGTTCCCTTTACTGCATGAACCCAAGAAGTGGGTTAACTCAAACTCAACCACAGTCAAGATCAATGATCATCAAACATCAAGGACGTAAGATCAACATCCGTGGATCATTACGAAATCAATGCTAACCACATTCAGGATGCCACCACCCACAATAAATGCCATCCAAAGCCCTAATCACAATATGAAAAATCAATGGTCTGCAATCAGACAGGTACAAAGATCAATGATAGAGAACAAGGCACAAAATTTCAAATAAACCACCAGAGTTATAATTAACTTGATTCCGCCACCCAAGCCACCAAGGGTGAGTCACCGTGGAAAGGGATAGCCTACATGTCCACTGAATTAATCATTGCAAATGACTTCCAAGCCTACCCCAAGTGCATGTTTCAAATAAAGGGGCAACTAAATAGTATATCATGATCACCAAAAAGGTGAATAGTATAATATGCCAAGGCTGACATAACCAAGGGTGGCAGACTATATAATACACCATGTGTTATGCAAAGGAGCTTAATTATTTAAACTATGATTATTTCTTAGTTTATGCCCAAATAAATCAAAGAGGTGGTCGAATGTATTATGATGCCTATGCCCTAGCCAAAAGAGATGTCAATATCAGAACATGTGCACATAGCAGGTGGTCCCCACAGGAGGAATTATTTTTGCAAATATTGCTAAGTGTTGTAGTTATTTTGCTCACATATAGGGAGTTGTATTTTTCATGCCTTCACAATAGGACAGAATAGAGAAGAAGATAGAGTTACATGGAAAGAGACTTTCCTAGCAAGCAATCTTATTTTTAGCAAATTATTCACCCTTCTTTTCTTAAAAATAGAACAATCAACTTCAGTTTGACTGTAATGTAAGTAAGGCTAATAATGCCTATTTGTAATTACATGCTCTATTTTTCCCTTTATCTATTATTAAATAAAGGATAAAATAAGATGCATGGGCGAGTACAAGCCTGAGTCTATTTTTAGAGAGGGTGAATTTTATTTTTGTCATATATTGTTTTCCTTTAAGGCACAATGGAGGACTAGAGGACTTTCTAGATATATGAGTACCGAATCAATTTTTACAATTTTTCCCTCTAATTGTGGAGTGTTTTCTAGCATTTCCAAGTTATTTTGAAGTCTTGTGTATGTTTATATTAATGTTGTGAATGCAAATTCTCTTATCAAGCACCTTACCCTGCTTGTAAATTTTAGTCTTTTTACTTAATTTTAATGTGCATGTTAACTTATTAGTATTGTTGCGATTCTCCCTCAATACAATCAAGTGTTTTGCCCTTAGATATTCGAAGAAAAACTATTGGTCCGTGCATCAAAAATCCTTCCCAAATCAGTTGTGCATATACTCAGTCAAATCCCTCATACAAATTTGGTGTATCACCTTAGTTTTAATCATTTTCAGTTATCTTTTACTCTCAAACTCCCAGAAATTAGTTTAGGATACACCAATAAGGAACCGGCCTTGATACCGAGACTCACCTCAAAATAGGTATACCCACAGACCTAAGGTGTTTCCATTGTATCTACGAAAGAGAGAGATCAATTGTGTAAGCTTAGAAAACCTGCAACCATCTCTCTACAGGGTGCACTTTCGAGAGATACAATTTTTGGCACGCCAATTGGGCCACAATTATAGAAGTTAAATTTTCATTTTCTAAAGGTGTTCCACTTCAAATAACAAATCATTAGCCACCGTGTGACCTTTACTGGAAGATAATAGTTTTTAGCATGCCTAGTGGGACAATGAATCAGATCTGCATGTGAATTACAATTTCTACAACAGATCTATAGCAGATTACAACAAATTAAAAGTTACTTTTGGGATTAGGTTGCAACAATTTATTCTAAAGATTCTATGATCTTTTGGTGACTCTGCAAAGCTGATTTCAAACAGTATTACAGCATGTTCCATGCCTAAAGTGACTACAAGATCATTGGTAAGAGGAATTCCTTCTGATTTTTTTCTTTACCTTTGAATTTTGCTAGAAGGAGAAGATTTGGTAATACTTTACCTTATAATAGACCTGGTTTTGGTAACCCTCCTAATATTCCTTCACCACATATTAATTTCTCAATTAATATCTCATTTTTTCAAATGGCTATCCAACCACCAAGGAATTTTGTGACCTTTACTAATGGCAGCCCATTAGTAATCCCAGTTTACCATGACATTCCTAATGCTGCCATGAAAAGTTTGCCATCATTCACAGGTGAAAATCAAGTTACACCAGCTGAACATATCAAAGATGTAGCAGCCCTATGTGCAGTCCATAATATCACTCATGAAGATGTAGCTTTAAGAATTTTAGTTGCATATTTTAAAGGACAAGCCTTGCAATGGTATAGAAACCTAGAAATTGGAAGCATAAGAACTTGGGATAACTTAGGTGAAAATTTGCTAAAATAGTTCCAGGATAATTCAGATCATTTATCTCTCATTGAACAGTTGTCCACTATTAAAAGATCTCCCAATGAATTTATGTCTAGCTTCAATATCTATTTTTCTAGAACTTGGGAGAGAATTCCAGCAAGTGTCAAGCCTCAAGTTGATCACGCTTTCCTTTATTATCTTAGAGCATTAAACAATGATATCTCAACTATGATTCAGTCAATGGGTGGAGAGACACTTCCGGATGCTTATGATATTGCTATCCGAGATGAAAATAGTCTTATTCAAGCTGGAAAATTGGCACCAAGGCCATCAATGCCATTTTTGGTAGATTTAACACCTATTCCTCAGCCTATTACAATCATAGAGCCTATTGTTGTAGCTCCATCAGATGATGTATTTAAAGCTTTGCAAACTATGGGAAATAAATTGACTTTGATTGAGAACAAAATTGCATTACCTAGTAGACCCTATCAGGCTCCTTATTAGCCTTACCAACAAAATCAACAAAACAAGAAGCCCTATCAACATAATAAAAATTATAGGCAGCCTTACCAAAGAATAGAAATTTTACCCAAAAGCTCCTAGTTCATCTAACACTTTAGTCCCAGTTAATATGGCTACAGAAGAGTGGTGCCAACCTTGCAATCAACCTCATTCAGCTACAACTTTCCCAAATGCTTTTCTGAATCTGAATCTTGTTGCACAACCTCAATCTGAAACATTGTTCATGCCTCAAATGGAGGGTGGGCAACAAGAAACTCATGTTCAGAAAGCACCTGAACAAAATTTAGTTAGTTTTAATGAGGAGGATTTCATTGTAGTCACTACTAGGGCTCAAGAGGAAAATTTGCTGAAAATCAAAAGCAGAAAAATAGGCCTATCCTGCCTACTATCACTAATAAGACAACATCTACAACTCCAAAGTCAACTAACAACCTTGTTGTTCCTCAAAAATCAACAAGTGTCCCAATTGATAAAGGTCATCAAAGACAGCTACAACCTGATCCAAGAAGACTATTTATACCTCAGATATCCAAGGTAGTTGAAGCAAAATCAGTTTTTGCTAAGGCCTACTCTAAGACAGTTGATTCTGTCTCTAAGATAGTTACTTCTTTTAACATTGTTGATGTAATGAAAAAGCATAATGTTAACATCTCAATGTGGGACACTCTAAGTATTCTTGGACAACAAGATTTACTTTCTCATGAACTAGCTAAGTTGCATATTTCTTCAAATACAATAGAAAAGGAAGTTCAGAAGATAGACATGGTCCTTGGAATGTTTGAGTAAGACTGCATTAAAGAAGTTAAGTGGATGGTTTAGAAAGTTCTGAATGCTCATGACATCAAGAAACCACCACCATTTTATTTATCATTGATTATTAGTGAAAATCTAGTTCATAATTACATGGTGGACAGTGGTGCAAGTAAGTAACACAGTTATGCCAAAAGTGATTGCAGAAAAATTAGGTATTGCAGTATGAGCCTACAGAAAGGAGTGTCTTACGACTTGATGGGCTACTAATATACGGTTGGTATAATCAAAAATTTAAAAGTGATGTTACATGCTTGCTCAAACGTTTCTATTCTATAAGATATTATAGCTATAGACTTAACGCCTTATTTTGCTTTATGCTTATCTAGAGATTTCACAACAAAAATAGGAGGTTATTTCTCTTTAGATGGGTCCTTATTATTTTCACTACTCATTATGGTACTAAAGTTACTATCAATTTAGAGCCATTGGCTAGATTTCACATTGAGCCTCACTCTTCAAATGTAGTGGCTAATTATTCAACCTTAGATCAGTCTAATTTTGATGAGGTAGCTCATGTTTTAGCATTGGATGGTGTTTCTAATATGTTTATGGATGAAAAGACAGTGGAAGAACATGCTCATGATCCTTTTAAGGAAGTTGAAGAACACCTATTTGGTGTGTATTGTATACATGAAGAAGATATACAACTTCCCTTTGTCCAAAACAGAAGAATTAGCAGAAGGGATTTGGAAGCTTCATTTTGATGGAGCTAAGAACAAAAAGGGATAGGGAGCAGGTCGATGCTCACTTCCCCAATGAACAAGAGGTATTTCTCAGCTTTGAGTCTCCAATTTTCCTATACTTGCAATGTAGCTAAATATGAAGCTTTAATTCATGGCTTACTTTGGGCCAGAAAAAGGGGTATCAACATTCTACAGATTTTTGGTGACTCTGAGTTGGTTATTAATCAAGTAAAAAATTTCAATGTTTGTAAGAATCCATTAATGAAGTCTTACAGACACAGAGTTTCAGACTTAATGGAAGACTTCGATGCTATTAACATTCAGTCTATTCCTAGAACTAAAAATAAGCATGTAGACAAACTTGCAGCAGTTGGGGCTAGTTTTGAAGTGCTAGAAAAAATTGAAAATATGAAAATCCAACCTCATATAAAGTTAATTGTCAGGCCCTCAATACCTGATAATGATTCAAACTGGCAAGTTTTCAAAAGTGATGATCAAATATGCAGGTTTTTATAGAAAGAAGTCAAATTTTTAATGTTTAATCGGGATAAATTACAACACTTATATGGTGACAAGATTGTTCAATTAAAGAAAAATAAACTGCCTCGTGATCTAGTCACATTAGAAGACATCTTTAGCACTGATGATCAATTAAGAAAGGTCAAGACTAAAATGTCAACTCATGCTGACAATTACGAAGAGGTCTTGGTTGATGAGGGAAAAAAGCTATTTCTTAGGAAGGTATGTTCCTTAACTGAAAAGAATTCATTTATTAATCTTTGCAAAGAGTTTAAAGATGTTTTTGCTTGGAAATACCAAGATCTGAAAGGATTTGATCCCAGTCTAGCACAACATACAATTGAGTTGCAGCCAAATTCTAAACCTATTAGGTAGAAACAGAGGCTTGTGAATCCCAAAATTATCCAAGTTGATTGAATAAGGTATTATCTTTCTAGTTAAGCATTCAAGTTGGGTAGCAAATCTTGTTCACGTTAGGAAGAGGAACGGTGAAATCAGACTATGTGTAGATTTCAGAGATCTTAATAAGGCTTCATTAAAAGATCATTACCCACTTTTGAATATGGATCAGATTCTAAGAATAGTCTCAGGTTCAAATAGACTATCTCTTCTAGATGGTTACAGTGGATATAATCAGATTTTAGTTTGAGAAGAAGATAGATACAAAATAACTTTTACTACCAAGTGGGGTACTTATGCTTACAAGAGGATGCCTTTTGGTCTTTCAAATGCTTGCTGAAATGTTTAAATGTGCAATGGACATGGCTTTTCACAATTTATTAAATAAATGCATCCTTGTTTATTTAGATGATGTTACTATATTTTCAAAAGATTCTAAAGAACATCTAATGCACTTAAGGCATACTTTTCAATTGTGTAGGCAATTTGGAATATCTTTGAATCCATTGAAGTCTATCTTTTCAATACATCAAGGCAAGCTACTTGGTCATATTGTTTCTAAGCAGGGTTTAGCAATTGATCCTTTTAGAATCGAAGCCATATCATAGCTATCATTGCCTCATCATAAGAAGGCATTACAAAGTTTTCTTGGAAAAATCAACTTTGTTAGGAGATTTGTTCTAGATTTTGTAGCATTGGTTAAACCACTCACAACTATGTTGAAGAAAGAGAAAAATTTCTCTTGGACTAGTGAAGGAAGAGAAGGATTTGAAGCAATCAAAGCAGCTATTTCTCAAGCTCCTACTCTTACAAATCCAAATTTTGATAAAGATTTTATAATGTATGCACTTGCAGGAGCTGAAACAATCTCAGCCATATTAACTCAAGTCAATGATGAAAATATTGAGCAACCTATTGCTTTCTTTGGATAGAGCTTGCATGATTATGAAACAAGGTACACATTTCTTGAAAAGTAAGTACTTTCAGTAGTCATAGGACTAAAGAATTTCAAGTATATGCTTTCGAATAATAAAATCCATGTTCTTATTTCTCATCCAAGTGTGAAATCATTCTTACTAAATAAGGAATTGAATGAGAAAAGAGAAAACTGGATAACAAAGGTCATGGAGTATGATGTTGATATTTGGGTTGCTAAGACAGTTTGAGGGAAAGGTTTATGTGAGCATCTAATTGCTGATATGGAAAAATAGCAAGCTACAGAACTAGATGATTCAAAATAGCATGTTGAAATTACGTATCAACAATCAAAAATTATGGTTCAACTAGAAATCAACAACCTGAGCTCACTCACAAGATTCAGAATCAAGATGGATGACTGATTTGGTTAATTATCTATAGCAGGGCACCTATCCAGGAAGGTATGGACAAAAATAAATGAAGGTATTTCAGATTACAAGTTGTACCTTATATCTTCATTGATAATGTGTTATTCAAAAAGGATATAAATGGAATCTTGTTGTGGTGTGTTGATTATGATAAAGTTCAGAAAATATTGTTAGAATTCCATGAAGGACCTGCAGGAGGTCACTTCTCAGCATGTACTACAGCCTTAAAAATCATGAAAGCTGGTTACTATTGGCCTAGCATATTCAAAGACTGTTTTGAATGGATTAGAAAATGTAAAAAATGTGCTTTCTTTGTCAGAAAAGAATGTTTAGCTTCACTTCCCTTGCAGCCCATTTTAGTTGATCAACCTTTTATGCAGTGGGGTCTTGACTTTATTGGCATGATAAATCCACCATCATCACAAGGAAACAAGTGGATCTTAACTACTATAGATTATTTCACATGATGGACTGAAGCAATAGCCTTGAAAGATGCTAATGAAGCTTGATACTATCCTTTTATGAAGGAATAGTTTACAGATTTGGTGTTCCAACAACTATCATATCAGATAATGCTTTAGCTTTCCTTGGTGCAAAGATAACAAATTGGGCTGTCAAACATGGAATATATCTAAGTTCTTCATCTAATTATTACCCACAAGGTAATGGCTTAGCTAAGAGTACTAACAAGAATTTGTTAAGGATCATCAGAAGAACACTCAAGGATAATCAAAGAGCTTGGCATCTAATGTTGAATTCAACACTTTGGGCTGATAGAGTGACTCCTAAAAGATTAGTTGGCAATTCACCATACAAACTTGTGTATGGAAAAGAAGCGAGAATTCCTATTTCAGTTGAGTTACCTACATTAGATTTGTTGCATCAAATCAAACTTCTTGAAAATGAACCATTACAAGTTCGTTATGCAGAGTTAATGGAATTACAAGAGCTAAGAGATAAAGCCCATTTGAATATGGAGAAGAATCAGAAATAAATAAAGAAGACTTTTGATAAGAAAGCCAAATTAGAGTCTTCAATGAGGGAGATATCGTGTTAAAATAGGATGCTGATCGTGCAAAGCTAGGAAGACACTCAAAGTTTGATACACTTTGGAGTGGTCCTTACATGATTTTAGCTTGCAAAGAACACATTGATTTTCAGCTTTTGAATCTGAATGGAGAGGAACTTCCATTCCTATGAATGGTATGTTTCTCAAACACTATTATTGAAAATCTTACAATGATTGTTAGAGTAGGATTTCCTTTCAATAAGTGCAGTTTCTACACATTGCAATGTTTTCAATTCAATAAGTGCATTCATGCACGTGGTTTATTTACCAGATCCTTTCCCAGATTTATTTGTTTTGGAAGGGTTGGACCTTTCGGAAAAGGAAAATTTGGTTACATGCTTAGACTCCATGCCCAATGGACAAGAGCAAGGCAAAGAATCGTTAAGCTAGCAGGTGCAAAGCTTTCCTAGCAGGATTGCCATAATGTTGACAATTTTTACACTTCGCAAAATGGGAAACTCGAAACTTTGTCTATATGTTGAAATTTTTGGGTGAAGTATACCTAAGCTAAAGGAAATTTCAATGTTATTTGTTACTACTGAATTAGTTACAAGATTAAATGAAATATGTAGTTATGTGTGCTATCTCAAAACAGAATAGATCACATAGTCTACAAATTTCACGCCATCTTCAACAAAAGAACACAAATCCCTAAAGGACAACTGTGTTGTCTTGATGAAGACGAAAAATTACAAATTAGGTGAAGTGTTGAGTTTTAAAGCAGCAAACAGAAATGCAGATTACAAAAAATTAGAGTTCATTACTGAATGTTACAAGTTCCTATCAATGTTCTTTCCTTCATGATTAAGACATTCAATTATGTTACTGAGTTGTTTAGTTCATTATACAATCCATACAGAAAATATAGAATGCACAAGAAGTGAAACCTCAGCTTTCAAAAATACACAACTCATTTTCAGAATTCAATGATTTATTCACAAGGAGAGTCAAATATTTCCCACACAAGCCATGGGATGTAACTAAAAAGTAAAGTACAGCTACTGAAAAGAAAGGTACATAGGCATGAAAGAGAAAGCAAAGGAGTATGAGTGAACCCATCATTGCCTTGAGGTTTTTTGTTCTTCGATTGAAGCATATTTATTTCCATGGTAGAAGCCATTGTACCTGAAAAGAAGAAAATAATTAACTATTAGTTATGAGCTCAAGGATCAATTCATATTCCTACACTATCCTACTTTATGCATATGAATCTTCTCCTAACAGGAGATGTATTCTACTTGAAAAGAAAACTGCATGCATGCTTTATTCACTCAGAAAGGAGAAAGAGAAAATAAAGAAGAAAATACGGACATAAGAGAGGCCAAAAAGCCTAATTATTTTCTAACTGTTTTCCTAAGTGTGTAGGTACAGGTTGTAGCCAGAGAGAAAAATAGACAAGTAATAAGTGCACACAATAAAAGGAAGAATGTAGCTCAAGATCCAATAATTGTTTTGAAATTGAAGAAGTTACAGTATAGAAGAAAGACTAACAATAGAAGCATAATTTTTAGTTGCTACGAGAACAAATATAATTTCAAAATTTCAAATTTAGTTACTACAGGTAGAGCCAATTGCGACAAGTAAAGTTATTTTCTACGGGAAAATAATAAACTCAAAGTTAGTTGCTACAGGAAAGGATAAAATTTAAAATTTAGAAGAAATAATTTGTCCATCAGATTATTATACAATGTTGAGATACAAATAAGACTGCAAAATATGACAATAGTCTCAGAGATCAAGTTGAATGCATGATTTATAGTTACAGAAATAGAAGTCTTTCAGAATGAATATAGAGATGTTGCCATATCAAAGAAGTATAACTATTTATGCAAGGGATTGATCAAATACAGATATAGCAATAGGTGAAGCTAAAGTACAACATTGAAGCACAAAAGAAGATGAAACTACATGTTTGACAAGACTTGAATTTTCTAACATGTAGGAGTTGTAAACAAAGTTCCATAAATAATATGTTATGTGTAGGTTCAAAAAACAATACACATTATTTTCAGAAATTCAGGAATATTGTTACAGTCAAGCATTTAATAGATGTGATTCTACGAAAATGATGGCATGCCAAACACTCATATCATGGAGAATTTCAATGTTCAATTGATCACAATGTTGAAAGTTTAAAGCAATTATTCTCAAAAGGTGCTACATAATTTCGAAAAATCAAGTTGATCCTGAGATAATAAATTGTAACAAATGGATTCTCCAGAATACAAAATTGAGCCAAATATTTCAAATGGACATAAATTAATGTATAGAACTTTATTTGCATAATTTCATAACCATCTTCTATAATATTCTCAACAAATGGTGAGATAACAATTGTCCTAGCACAAATAACTCATACAGAGAAGAAGCTGAAAGTACGAAAATCTAGAAAGAAGAAACTACTCTATGATCACCGTAAAAAAGGAAGGTAAAAAGTAAATAAAATTTTCATAATAGAAAACACATGATCACAAAGTCTTTTCGAAGTTCATTTCAGCAATGGCCGAGAATGACAGATACCTAGAACTCAAAAATACAAATCTATAATTCATGATGCAGATTGGGCCGAATAACAACTCACTGTAGATAATCAAATGGTTAGAACTTTCAAGCAACTAGACAATGAAGCAAGAGGTCCACAGGCCCACGTGAGGTTTTAAACTCATAAGTCAATCAAGAGAAACAAATCACATAACCCACAAATATTTCCAAAACGTTCAGTGATACATTTAAAGAAGAAAAGAAAACAAAAGTTTACGCATGCAAGAAAGATTACCTATAAATGACTATGGCGGCCAAGAAATGAAACCTCAGCTTTAAAAATATACAGAGGCATGAATGGTATAGAAGATAAAAGGATAGAGCTGAGCTTAAAGAAACAATAATGGTGGCCCACACTTCAACCACCTCGCTCAGAAAACTGCGCAGAAACCATGAAACTGAAATGACAGAGAATCTTTTACAGAGAAGGAGCTCTAAAATATAGTGAAATCCGAGCTCAAACCAGAATAGAGTAATGGCATTGAGAGGAAAATTTTCAGGGCTTCTCCCATACAACCAAAAATCCAAATGAATGTGCTTTAGGGAAAATTCCCTTACTATCCGAACCCAAGAAGCGGGCTGACTCAAACTTAACCATATTCAAGATCAACGATCGTCAAACATCAAGGATGCAAGATCAACATCTGCAGATCATCACAGAAATCAATGCTAACCATAGTTAGGATGCCACCGCCCATAATGAATGCTAGCCAAAGCCCTAATCACATTACAAAAATTCACGGTCTACAATCGATGAGGTACAAATAATCAATTACGAGAGAACAAGGCACGAAATTTCAAATAAACCACCAGAGTTATAATTAACTTGATTCCACCACCCAAGCCACCAAGGGGTGAGTCACCATGGAAGGGGACAACCTATGTGTCCACTGAATTAATCATTGCAAATGACTTCCAAGTCTAACCCAAGCACATGTTTCAAATAAAGGGGCAACCAAATAGTATATCATGATCACCGAAAAGGTGAATATTATAATATGCCAAGGCCAACATAACCAAGGGTGGCAGACTATATAATACGCCATGTGTTATGCAAAGGAGCTTAATTATTTAAACTATGATTATTTCTTAGTTTATGCCCAAATAAATCAAAGAGGTGGTCAAATTTATTATGATGTCTATGCCCTAGCCAAAAGAGATGTCAATATCAGAACATGTGCACATAGCAGGTGGTCCCCACAAGAGGAATTATTTTTACAAATATTGCTAAGTGTTGTAGTTATTTTTCTCACATATAGGGAGTTGTATTTTTGCATGCCTTCACAATAGGACAAAATAGAGAAGAAGACAAAGTTGCATGGAAAGAGACTTGCCTAGCAAGCAATCTTATTTTTAGCAAATTATTCACCCTTCCTTTCTTAAAAATAGAATAGTCAACTACAATTGTACTATCTTGTAAGTAACGCTAATAATGCCTATTTATAATTACATGCTCTATTTTTCCCTTTATCTATTATTAAATAAAGGATAAAATAAGATGCATGGGTGAGTACAAGCCTGAGTCTATTTTTAGAGAGAGGGTGAATTTTATTTTTGCTATATATTGTTTGCCTTTGCAAGGCACAAAGGAGGACTAGAGGAATTTTTTGATATATGAGTACTGAAGCAATTTTTTCCATTTTTTCCCTCTGAGTGTGAAGTATTTTATGCCTTTCCAATTTATTTTGAAGTCTTTCTTATGTTTATATTAATCTTGTGAATGTAAATTCCCTAATCAACCACCTTACCCTACTACAAATTTTAGTCTTTTCTGCTTAATGTTAATGTGCATGTTAAATTATTAGTATTGTTGTGAGTGTCCCTCAGTACAATCAAGTTTATTTCCTTACATATTCTACAAAAAACTATTGGTTCATGCATCAAGAATCCTTCCCAAATAAGTTGTGCATATACTCAGTCAAATCCCTCATACAAATTTGGTGTATCACCTTAATTTTAATCATTTTTCAGTTATCTTTTACTCTCAAACTCCCATAAATAGTTTAGGATACACCAATAAGGAACCAACCTTGATACCAGAGACTCACCTCAAAATAGGTATACCCACAAACCTAAGGTGTTTCCATTGTATCTACAAAAGAGAGAGATCAATTGTGTAAGCTTAGAAAACATGCATCCATCTCTCTACAGGGTGAACTTTCGAGAGATAAGGAGACCTTGATGAACTCATGAAATTTGAGATGGATAGTGCCAAAGAATTGATGTTGATTATTATTTTCCATTTTTACCCCCTGAGTAAAAATGAACAACAAAGGTCTACAAGATAAAATTGTCAAAGCTGGTGTATAAAATTTTCCGGAGTTCTTGTATACCTTTAGGATTCCTTAGAGGGATCTTCAAACAAATGTGAAGAAGGATCTTCAAACATAACTTGGTTGAGCTAAATGGACATGTTATGAGTTATGTTTATAGCTCGAGTAAGCTTATAATACACAAATATTTTAGTCCAAACTAACTCAATCGAGCTAAATAAAATTGACATGTATGGAGCTTGGCATATTTGAAAAGGCTCAAGCTAGGGTTTGATTCAAGTCAAAAAGGCATGCTAAATAGTTTGGGTGGTTGGAAGAAGAGCTTGGATCTCATTGTAAAAGAAGGAGAGAGCTTGAGCATATCAAGTCATGTAGTATGATTGAAGAACTCAAAGATGACATCGGGTAGGAGATGATTCACATCATTTTTGTGAAGAAGGATTTTGAACTTGACCTTTAGAACTCGGTAGTATGAGAGTTGGAAAGAGCTTCCGAATATTGAAGTGTATTTTGGGGCAGAGGAGTTTGGCCTATGGTTGAGTTAGTCTGGTTGTAATTCAAGTTGGGGTGTTTGGTTTGGATCGGTCATGTCGAGCTAAGGTATGCATTGGTCAAATAGGTGAGTTGCCCATTAGAAACAAATGCATGTTTGGTATCCTTCACATAGACCACGATCATGCATGATATGATCTCACGAGAGAAGGAGAAGGGTCACATCGTTGTCTATGCTTAGTGCAATGTATCAAATCGAACTCAAAGTATGACCCAACAAAGTTGATTCAATCAAGAGGTAGTTGAGCTAGGAAGTAAAAAAATGATGAGTTAATGATGGAAACTCAAACCGAGTCAAGTGTCGATTCAATACATGTTTTGTAGGTTATGAAGATTCGAGTGGGCCTGAGCTATGTCTAGAGGGAGATGATCATTTTAGTTCAACCTAGGAGTGTTGAATTTGGATCACTCAATGTAGTTAGGTGAAAAGGTAGAGCTACCTTGGTGAGTTTATCCTCTAAGCACAAGTATGATCGACATGTTTACGGTGGAACCATATCAGCCAAGAGTTCATAGAATGATATATCATCATTCAAGTAATACGTGGTCTCAAAGTTGCTTGTTTGTTACTTGAGATAATTCGGGTTGCGGAGCATGAGGATGTTCGAGATGGTGGTAGATTAGCGACCAAATGGCCAAGTCATGATTTTGTGATGGCAAACCAAAGTAGAGGTTCCACATCAGCCTGGATCCCGAGACTGGAATGACCAATAATGTGGGAGATTTGTGATAGTATGACCAAGTGGAAATGTGGGCATTAGAAGCTAATTTGCTAGAAGCCCAAAATTCTCACTCTATCTTGCGGAATTTCCTGATAAAAACACCATGCCAAACTCAACTTGGAAAAATAATGTTTGGGTTCGAGACAAGAGAGTGACAAGATCATGGAGATTGTCGGTTCTCTACGAGTATTTTAGTAACATGGGTGAGTTCAAGCATGTTTGTAATGTACATGAAATGGCTCGGCAAGGACCTCATCCAATTTGCATGGTATTTACTTGACAAGTCAGAAATAGATCAGAATCAAGCTCAAGAGTGGTAGATTGGTCACCGTGATGGTGAAGATTGATGCAATCTCATGGAGGTTGTGCAGTTGATAGAGAATGGGCTCAGATATAGACAAGCAGAAGAATATGGAAATCAAAGAAACTCAAAGCCCGATGTTTATTGTGCAAGGCGCAGGTTAAGGGCGCACAACAAAGGATGTTGACACGAAAAAGGATGCGCCAAGGCGCAGGCAAAAGAGTGTCAACATGTAAATGGATGCGCCAAGGCATAGGTTAAGGGTGCACAACAAAGGATGTCGACACAAAAAGGATGTGCAAGGTGACAGTCAAAGGATGTCGACACATAAATAGATGCGCAGCGCGAGTTAAAGTGCACAACAAAGGATGTCGACACAAAAAGGATGCACCAAGGCACAGGTTAAGGGTGCACAACAAAGGATGTTGACATGTAAATGGATGCACCAAGGCGCAGGTTAAGGGTGCACAACAAAGGATGTCGACATGAAAAAGGATGCGCCAAGGCGCAGGTAAGGGCACACGACATAAGGTGTCGACACGAAGAAATTCGTGCCTTGGCGCACGTAAGAGTATGTCGACATAAGGATGGATCCGAAATCTTACAAGGTCCTCTGTCCAACTACGATTTGGATATCTTTAATTGGGTGGTAACAAATTCTTAAAAAATGAAAAATACGAGTTCACCACTTTTTGGGTTTGCTAGTGTTCTTACCTACCACCATTATGAGATGAATTAAATGCAGCACTGGAGGTGGTTGGGGTAGATTTGGAATTCCTCTCTTTTCTCTCTCATTCTTCCTATAAATTGTAAGGAGGGGCTTCTTTCTAAATGTTGGACATTCTTGTTTTACCCCTCCCTTCTTCTCTTTGGCATGTGAATTTGTGGAGTTCAAACCTCCCATCTAAAACTGTAATGCAACTTTACCTCTGGGCATTTTGTAGTGTATTGTATCATCTTTGGAGAAAATAATGCATGTCTATGGATGATTCTCAACCCTCTCTGTGTTCATTTGCATCCTCCTGATCTTTCAATACAAATTTTGTTATCTGTGCATGATCTTGCTTTGCATTTTAATGGTTTGTGTTTATTGGCGAAACAGGTGTTCTTCATTCCTCGGTGCATCACCTTTGTTAGTTTATGTTTTATTTTTATGCATCTTCTTACCCTGTCTCCTTGGCAAGCTAGTTTAGGTTTTTGAGTAAACCCTCTGCATTTTTACGTGTGCATCTGAATAGAGGAATAGGAACCGGCCTTCATCCAGAGAGCTTTTCCAATTTCGCAAGGTCCCACACTTGGGAAAAGCTCCATGTTATGCAATCGCACTGAGAGTCTCAACCCATCAAGTTGCAGACACTTAGGGGTGTTGTGATTTACCATCAACATTTTTACATGCCTAGTGGGACCAAGAGGTCATTCCACAAGATTTGAAGGAATTCTCAAGAAATTTGGACTAAAAAATTGCAGGTTTTACAATTTCAGATTTTTCACCTTCCAAGATAAACTTTGAAATTGATTTTCAAGGACTTAACTTGCTCTAAACAAGTCAAAATTTCACCAGTTGATATATCGAGGGATAATATTCAAAAGGGTATTCTTATATTTTTGAGATTTTGACTTTAAAAATTTCATGGTTTTTAGTATTTAGGGTTTTCCAGTTGCCTTGCATGACCTGAGTTTCGCCTATACCTTTCGGGATTAGTAGCTACACAACAGACCCGATAACCAAATTGAAGAACTATATCTTCTGGGTCCTTCAAGCTTTTAAATTCTATTTTTAATATTGTCAGGTTTGGTGTGTAACTTGGCAGAATCTAGCCTTTTGAGGCTCATTTTCTAACACATCTGGCGACTCAGGGGATAGAATTCAATGTTTTGAAGAAGCAGGTTACCCAGTACATGAGAAGAATTTGAACTAGGTCTGATACTTGAGAAGAGGGGCTATTTGTCCACTTACAACTATCACCAGGCAGAGGAAGGAGAGGAAGAGGACCACGAAGATCACCATCTCCACCTAACCGGACTTTGTCTACACCTCCACTTAGTAGACCTTTTCTCGCATCAACCAGAGTTCTTAGGCCAATCATAATGACACATCTACCACCGAATCCATTTTTCAATTTCACTAGCAAAGCAACCCACTTGCCCTCAATGCACAAAATCTAGTTCCAATTGCAGCATTGAAGAACATTCCATTTTTCACTGGAGAAAATCATACCACTCCTGGTGATCATGTCAAAGACATTGCTAATGTTTGTGCAATCCATGAGATAAATGAAATGGATGTTGCTGTCAAATTGTTGGCATCTTTGTTCAAAGGGAAGGCATTGCAATGGTTTAGGAGCCTTTGAGCTGGGTTCTATTCAAAATTGGAATCGCTTATGCATAGTTCTCCATGAGCGGTTTGGGGAAAAGGGAGACAGTTTGTCTCTACTAGAACAATTGACAACTATCAAGAGAGCTCCTAATGAGTAACATATCGACTTCAACTTCAGATTTCAAAGGTCTTGGGATAGAATTCCAATGGTCTGTTAGGCCAACAAATTTGAAGGTGCTTTTCTATACTATCTTAAGGCTTTGAATTCTATATTTCTATGTTAATTCAATCTATGGAGGCACAACCTTACACTTGTTGCTTATAGTATTGCCATTAGGGATGAAAACTATCTTATTCAAGCGTAAGTGGTAAGCTCCTAAGCCTCTTATGCCCTTGTATCCAAACTTAGAAAATATAAGCACTAGTCAAGCACCCACTTTGGCTCTATTCCCACTCCTAGAAATCAAATTTCAAATGAAACTTCTAGTTCATCATCTAGTGCTTCAAATGAACTCCAAGAGGTTATGAAACAATTACAGAACCTTGGAAATGAGCTGGTGACTATCAAAAGACAACAAGCTCAAAGTGCTAGACCATATCAGCCTCAAGCGCAGTACCAGGCTAGGCCACCATACCAACCCAATAGGCCACCCAATCCAGCTGCAAATCAAAGCCAAGTAAGGCCTCCCACCAATAGACCATTTCATCCCTATAACCCCAATGTTGCATCTGCTTCTAAAGCATTAGTGCTAGTGCAAAACAACATAGCTCAAGAGTATGATTGGTGTTTCCCATGCAATGAACCTCACAACCAATCTATGTGCTTCAATGGTGCTTTGAACCAAGCCTTGATGGTGACAACTACTGGCATAGAGGGTGAAGTGAGTCAAGAAACAAATCAGCAACAAGGGACATCTCAGCAAAACACGGCTCCAAATGATACCACACTTGTGAATTGGCAAGTTGAGGATTTTTGTGGCATGAATCAAACAATTTCTCATTGTAGTAGCTAACACAAGATCAAAGAAGAGGAACATTGGTGAAGGAAAGTCATTGGCTCATAGTGATCTACAACCTTCCATCACTCCACAAGGTTTCGGTAAGCAAAATACAGCTCCAAACATGCAAGGACAGCCCAAACCACCTTCTAAACCAACTCAAATGCCAGTTGTTGCTACCCATGCACAAGAAAGGAATGCATAGACTAAAGGATAGCAAAGAGATGTTTCATCCCCATTTAGCATCATTGATCAAATGAAGAAGACAAATGTGAATATATCAATGTGGGAATCTTTATCCATCCGAGGCCAAAGAGATCTTCTACAAGCTGCCATGAAGAATTGGTCAACTTCAAACCAGCATGTCCATATGTAAGAGAAGGTCCTCACAAATTCTACTCAACCTGAAGGGAATCATGGAGGACAACAAGGTAAAGTTTTTAATCCCCCTCCATTCTATGTTTCATTAATCATCGGGGATAAACTAGTACACAATTGCATGATTGGTTTTGGGGCAAGTAGTTATATCATGCCCAAACAAATAGCTGATCGCCTAGGTCTCTAATATGAAGTCATATCAAAGGTGGTAGTGCAATTGGATGGGACAGTAGTAGCAACGGTGGGAGTGATTAAAGGTTTGAATCTTATCTTGCATGCATGCCCCAACGTTACCATTTTGTAAGATGTGTCAGTGATAGATTTTCCACCACTCTTTTCCCTATGCTTATCAAGGGATTTCACAGCTAGAATTGGAGGCTACTTATCTACTGACTGGTCACACATGTTGTTCAGAACAAGATATGGTACTAAGGTCACAATCATATCCGAACCAATTGCAAACTTTCATATTGAGCCTCATACTCCAAGCCAAATCAATGCCAATTGTTCAACATTTGATCAAGAAGATTATCCACGCACAGATGAAGATGACACCAAAGTTGGAAGCATCCCAGATTTTACTCTTGATGAATGGGAAAGCAAGGTACATGCTTTTGATCCCTACCAAGAAGTAGAAGAATCTAAGCTAGGAGTTTATTGCATACATGAAGAAAACCAGCCTATTCCTAGCATCACCAAACCAGACCATAAGGATGACAATGAAATTTGGCAACTATTTTTTGATGGTTCGAGAAGCAGATAAGGTGTTGGAGGTGGTGCAATGTTGATTTCACCACAAGATATCAAATATTTTTCATCTTTTCATTTCCAGTTTTCTTGTTCAAACAACATAGCTGAATATGAGGCATTGATTCATGGACTTCATTGGGCAGGAAAAAGGGCATAAAGAACTTGCAGGTGTTCGAGGATAGTGAGCTAATCGTCAACCAAGTCAGGGGACAACATGCTACAAAGAATGACCTACTAAAGAACTACAAGAATAGGGTATGGGACCTCATTGAGGATTTCAAAGCTTTCAACATTATATCCATACCCAGGAAGAAAAATGAAGCCGCAGATAGGCTCACAACAGTTGGAGCAACATTTGATGTGGTTGACAACATCAGAAGGGAAAAACACAACCACATATCCATGTGATTGTGAGGCCAGTAGTTCCAGATAATAACACAAGCTGGCAGGTGTTTGAGAATGATCAACAAATTGTCAATTTTTTACAAGAAGAGGCTGAATTCTCAGCTAGGAATCAGGACAGACTAGAGCAGCAGTACGGGGATCAAGTAGTGTAGTTGTGGACAAACAAGCTTCCTAAGGGTTTAGTAATGTTGGATTCTATCTTCAACCCTAACAACTAGTTCCGTAAGGAAAAGGATAACATACAGGTCAAGAGAGAAGATTCAGAGGCCAATTCTGGTTGGGAAGGCAAAACACTTCAAATTGGTAAAGTGGCCACTGAGTAGGAGAAATCAGATTTCATATAGCTTTGCCAAGAATTTCCAGATGTCTTCACTTGGAGCTATGAAGACTTGAGAGGTTTCAATATGAATTTGGCACAACATACCATAGAATTGGATCCAGATGCTAAGCCCATCAAAGTAGAAGCGAGAGACCACCAACCCTCACATGAACCTCTAATGAAGAAAGAGTTAAGCAAGCTAATAGAGGTAAGCATTATATTTCTAATCAAGCACTCAAGCTGGGTTGTAAACTTGGTTCCAGTTAGGAAGAAGAGTGGAGAAATCAAGTTGTGTGTGGACTTTCGAGACCTCAACAGGGCATCTCTCAAAGACCATTACCCACTTCCTTCAATGGAACAAATATTGCAAGTAGTATCCGGTTCAAGAGATTCTCTCTCCTAGATGGCTACTTGGGGTATAATCAGATAATGGTGAAAGAATATGACCAGTTCAAGACGTCTTTCACCACCAAATGGGGCACCTATGCCTACAAGAAGATGCCATTTGGGCTATCAAATGCTAGAGCCACTTTCCAAAGGGCAATGGATATGGCATTCAAGGGGTTGATCAATAAAATAGTTTTGATATATCTTGATGACATCACTATATTCTCCAAAAATGCAGTGGATCATCTCTTTCATCTGAGGCAAGTATTTCAGAGGTGTAGAAGATTTGGGGTATCATTGAATCCCAAAAAATGCATATTCTTGGCTCACAAAGGAAAACTTCTAGGCCATATTGTTTCAAAGGAGGGATTGACGATTGACCTAGAAAGAGTTGAAGCAATTCAAGTGTTGCCATTGCCAAGTCATAAGAAGGCTCTTCAAAGCTTCTTGGGAAGGATCAATTTTGTCCGTAGGTTTGTTCCAAACTTTATAGCTCTCGTAAATCCAATAACGTTGATGTTGAAAAAGAGCATGACATTTAAGTGGACATCTGAAGGTAAGGCAAGTTTTGAGGCAATAAAAGAGGCTATATCTCAAGCTCGACTCTCGTCAATCTAGACTTCTCCAAGGATTTCATGTTATATGCCTTTGGTGGTGGAGACACAATTTCTACAATCCTAGTACAACAAAACAAAGAAGGATTAGAACAACCAATTGCTTTCTTCAGTCAAGGCTTGGAGGAATACGAAACTAGGTACTCTTTCATTGAAAAGAATTTCCTTGCAAAGTGATTAGGAGCTTAAAGAAATTCAAGCACCTAGTCTCAAACAATAAGATCCAATTATTGGTCTCTCATGCGGGAGTCAAGGACTTCCTTCTAAACAAGGATCTGAATGAGAAACGTGTAGGATGGATCACTCGTGTCATGGAATATGACATCGAGATCAAGGTCACAAAACTAGTACGTGGAAAAGGACTATGTGAACAACTAGCTTTGAGTCGGCAAGTTGAAGCAGGTGATGAAAAAGAGACTATCTTGGTACTACAGGATGGTCAAGAATAGGAAAATGATGATGTTCCCACTCCTTGTTGGACTCAGAATATGATACACTTCCTACAGGTAGGCCTATGCCCTCTAGAATTGAGCAAAAAAAAGGAGATACTTTAGATTACAAGCCATTCCATATGTGCTTGTTGATGGTGTTTTGTTCAAGAAAGACATCAATGGAGTTCTATTGAGGTGCATTGGGACAGGTCAAATTGAGAGGGTGTTACAAGATTTTCATGATGGAGATTCCGGAGGACATTTTTCCTACGGATAATAGCTCTCGGATAATGAACCTCTCAATACATAATGAAGGTAAGAAAGTATTATTGGCCATTGCACCAATTTTACCATTTATGCAATATGGACATGGATCAAACCAAACTCAAGCCAAGGCCACAAGTGGATTCTGTGCACTATTTCACAAGAAAGAAAGACTAGCAAATGAGTCTAACATACTAGATTATCAAGGAATAGTGACCAGGTTCCAATTTCATATTGACCAACCATTTATGCAATGGGATGGGATCTATTTCACCTCTTGGGGTATCAACCCAAATAGGGTCAAGCCAAGGCCACAAGTGGATTCTCAGAAACAAGGACTATTTCACCAAGTGGATCAAGCTAAAAGCAATAGCGCTGACAGGATAAAGAAGCAAATGAGTCTAACATATGGGAAAGAGGTAGTTTTATCATTAGGAATGCAAGTGAGCTCATGAAGTAGTTGGAGTTGTGCGAGTTCGAACCACTATCATATTAGAATAAATAAGAGAACATGCAGTTGGCATTCATAAAGGTTCCTTGGTAAAAATATTATAAGAATGGGCTATCCGGGAAAGAATGGGATCTAGATTGAAGCACAAGTTTGATCTTCAAATTATTACCTACATGGTAATGGGATGTAAAAGTAGTAAGTCCACTACAACAAGAATTTGCTAAGAATCATCTTAAGGACTCGGATGAAACGAAAAGGACTTGTACATACCAAGCTAAAATCAGCATTATGGCGATGACATTGTCTTGATAACACCTAAAAGAGGTCTATTGGTTGATTCTCCCTACAATTTGGTCTATGAGGAAAGAGGGAGTATAAGGGTGCCTATATCATTAGAATCAAGCAATGGATGCTAAAAGGGAGCTCATGAAGTAGTGAGTGTAAATATCTCGAGTTCGAACCAATGGGGGCTGTTGAGTCGCATGCGAAAGTTGATGGAATTAGAAGAAATAAGAGAACATGTAGTTTATTGCGCTGGCGAGTTAAGGGTGCAGAAAGGATCAAAAAGATGTGCCAAGGTTAGGAAAAATATGGTGTAAATGGATAAGAAGGTAAGAGCAAAGACCTTCCACGAAGGGGACCTAGTTCAACATGAAATGGATGTGCAAGGCACAGGTTAAGGGCGCACAACAAAAACCACGAAGGCATTCCAAGTTCAAAGATGCCGTAAATTTAGAGTTGGTCATACATGGTCACATGAAAAAGGATGTAAAAAGTAGTAATGCCAAAGCAAAGGATGTCGACACTAAATGGATGTCCCAAGGTGGAGAGGGCGCATAGGAACTTCGACACGAAAAATTCGCACCTCAGTTAACATAAGAGTATGTCGAATAAGGATGGATTCTTAAACATAACTTTTCACGAGGAGCTCGGATTCATGCAAGGTTGGAATTTTTGGAAAGCTTACAAGGTCCTCTATCCAACTACGGTTCTCCACTTTTTTATATCTTTAATCGTGGGGAAAAGTTCTTAAAAAATATTAGCCTAGATTTCAAGGGTTCTTACCTACCACCATTATGAGATGCAATTAAATCAACCGGAGGAAAGTTAGGTTTCAATTCCTCTCTCTTTCTCTCTCATTCTTCCTATAAATGTAAGGAGGGTTTTGACATTCTTGTCTTAGGTTGATTTTCTCTTTGGTATAGTTGAATTTGTGGAGTTCAAACCTCCCCTCTAAAAGAATGAACTTTGCCTCTTGGCATTTATAGTGTGTTGTATCATCTTTGGAGCAAATAATGCATGGTGGGATTCTCAACCCTTCTATGTTCATTGATTATGATCTTTCCATTTTGCCCAATGGATTGCATTTTAAAAGTGTTTATTGGCAAAACAAGCGATCTTCATTCCTCGGTGCATCACCTTTGTTAGTTTATGTGATCCTTTGAGTCACCAAATTGTTGTAAATATCTCGCATTTTTACGTGTAGAGGAATAGGAACCGGCCTTCATCCAGAGAGAATATGGAAATCAAAGGAACTTAGGAAAAGCTCCGATGTTTATCGCACCGAGAGTCTCAACCCATCAATTTGCAGTCGGGGTGTTGTGATTCACCATCAAAGGATGTAGAATACAAAACATGATGCATCGGTGACATTAGGTCAAAAGAGAACTCGACATGTAAATGGATGTGGCACACAACGCGATAGGTTAAGGGAAACCAAGCGTGAGGATGTCAACATGAAAAAGGAGGTGCTCAAACATGAAGGCATGGAAAAAGAGTAGGTCAGACATGTAAATAGGATGTGAGATTGTCGAAGAACATGCTATGAAGTTAAAAGTTTTTCAAATTTCATAATTCGATAACAATGCAATATGGGATGAATGGATTAACTTGGAAAATAAACTCAAGGTTGTGGTTGTGGCACAACATAAAAGTATGTCCACATCTCAATGAAATGGATGTTTTCAAAATAAAATCAACACAGTTTATTCAAAGCTAAGAGTATTATGCAGGAAGAGCATGACCAACACAAAGGATAGGAGTTCAAAACATGTAAAGGTCAAAAGGATGGCGAATAAAGAGCAGGCAGAAAGATTCACCACAAAGGAAATCTGAGGTTAAGAGGGATAAATGAAAAGGATGTCGAGTAATTCCGTACGCTCCTGGGAATGGATATGTCAAAGAGACGTTAGAGTGGTTAATGACCAAGTAGTGGTGATGATCCATCATGTAAACAATTAAAAAGGCACAACTATGTTATCTTCATGAGGAGGTAAGTTCGGGGTCGAGCTATTTTCGGGAGCTCAGTCATCCATGGAACCATCAGTGGTGCATCTCAGCATAGGATCAATTTGGGAGAGAAAAGGTATTTGAGTTGCAAGATCGGATTGAATAGGTGTGGATGTGAAAGAAGCGAGCTAGTGCAATCAAATCATAGGAGCTCGTCATCGGCGAAGATGGTGAAGTTTTGTGTCGAATGAGAAAGGATGAGTTAATAAAATGCTCATGGCATTGAGTTTAGGGGAGTGATTTAGGGAAGCAAGTGAGTTGTCTTTATTCATAAGTAGAATTCCGTGAAACGTTGAAACAAAGTTGATACTGGATGAGGATTGGAAATTTCATTGTGAAAGCGAAATTAGCTAAGGGCCTCTACCAACCATACAGGTAAAATCTCCAGTTTTGATATTTGGGTTGCCAAAGATGTCATGGGTGGGGTGAAGTTATTAAAAATAAATTTATGACTCGATGCATTTCATCATTTTTGGAGATCGGAGACCAACTCGCCATGATTGATGTGTTGGTAATATGAATTCTAAAATCTGCAAAGGTGGAAGTGGGAGATATCCAAATCCAACTCAATTGGAAAAATTGCGGTTGGGTTCCCAGGTCAGAATAGCCAAAGTGCGGAGATTGACAAGGCATGACGAGAGTTAATCTCCGAGTCAGATGAGGAAATGCGTCGGGTCTGTCAAAATTCAGGCTCAATCATTGTGGGAATGTGATTTTTCGAAGTGGTTCATGAAACACTAATTTTTGCTGATAAATGGCATCGTAGAGACGAGTTCACTGAGTCATTAAAGAAGATCCTGAGTCTTTTGGCTAAGAAATTGGAATCTGTTGAAACATAACGAACTCATTCCCCTCAAATATTGTAAATGGCTCACCTCGTTCAAGTGAGTTGAGTAGAGTGAATTTGTGGAGTGATTTCAAAGATAAAATGATATACGATAGGTTGGAAATCCTTGAAAAGAAATAGAAGATTTGGCTATGTCATGCAAATGTATACAATGTTTCGGGCTCAAACTTATGGGCAATGAAGTGTTAGCCCGGGTGATACAATCAATTCAGTCGCAGAGAGCATTTGATATGGTTATGTTCATGGTGGAAGTGGATGTTTGGTTTGATCTCGAGGGCCTCGATTAAGTCGTTAATTTCTGAGGATGGAAAGTATTATTTCTGGAGAAAGATATGTTGGAGACCAGGATCCTCCAATGATGGATTTCGTGGAAGAGCCGAGTCGAACAAGAAATGGAATGATTCGTGGAAGGATCTCAGAAGGCTGATCAATGTAGGCGGATGGAGATTTTGAGATGAGTTTGATGAATTTATCCGGTATAATGCAAGACAAGAGTATAGTGAGGATCCCGTGAGCCCGTCTATGTAATAGAATTTATGTTTTACTTTTATGCATACGCAAAAATTTCAAGGGGGTCGAGGGTAGCCTCACGAGGGTCTTAGGAAAAAAATTGAAAGAGTTTTAACCACCCAAAACTTAAACGAGGACAATACAAAGTGAAATCTGCACTTTTTTTTTTACTTGCTTTGACTCAACACGACACAACATGTCGGAATAGGAACTAGGAACCACTTCATCCACAAGCTTTTCAAAGCACCAACGTTCACACCTATCAAGGACAATGTCCTTCTTTTGACAAGACAACATGGAAGGGACAAAGCTCAAGAAGAAATGTTGGAGGTTATTTATTTTGATAAGACACCCTTTAGCTCATGACTTAAGTCTCATGACCCATCAATGATTCGCACAAATTCACCTTACCAACTAAGTTAATTTCTTATACAATCGGGAAGTTCACTTGATTCACGACATCAATTGTTTAGTTCCATTAACATAAAGGTAATAATTACATTCCACAAGAGCTCAACATCGATGCATCTTACGCTACATTAACTTGTCATTATGGAAGAGAACGTGTTCAACAAAATCAAGAGTGAACTTGTCAAAGGTACAACGCGAAAGAGTTAAGGTCGTGGGAAACCTTTAAGATGTCATTAGTTATTGTTTAATTGGAGCTATATGAAAATGACACAAAAACTTAGGCTTAAGCGAAAGAGTTTATCAAAAGGAAACTACCTACTTTCAAATAGGCTAAGGTGTGTGGTTTCTAAATTTCCTTCTCTTACTTGTTAAATCTTATGAAATTAACTATTGGAGCTTGGTTAGGTGTTCCAAATAACTAGTGTTCACTAATGGGGATATCAAGATGAGATTTTCAAAGAACATTCTCCTTAGAAGTTAAAAATCTATTTTTCAAGTAATTCATCTCGATATTAATGCTAAATATGGGATGAATGGATTAAACTTTTAATGTTTACTTATATCACATCATTCAAGGTGTGAGGTTTAGGCACAACTAATCTCAAAATAAGGCAATACCTATACCAATCTCAATGAGATATCATTTTTTTTCAGTGAAATAGTCGACCACAAAAAGGGAAGATCAACACAGTTTTTCCAAACAAAGCAAGAGATCTTATTATGCAGAAGATTTATGACCATTGAACTTTCTAGAAGACCTCTTAATAGAGTTGAAAAAACTCTGTTGTAAAGCATAATCCATCTCGCACAAATATTTATTAGAGTCGAGTTCAAGGATGATAAGATATAAACCTCACCTAACAATTTATGCCAAAGATTTAAATAAATGAAAGTTTGCAATGCTCCTTAACAAGAGGGACCTTCTAACAAATGAAAATTACACATTGATGTATAATCCTACTCATTAATGTTCACTTCCTTAGGACGCTCCACAAGGGAATGTGACTAGAAATGTCTTAAAGAGATCATTAAAATCACAACAACAATGATAATTGACCAATGTCCTCAACCGACTTGGTGATTTGATCCATCATCTTTCAAACAATTAAATCAAGGCATTAGGTTTATAAACAAATACAAGTTATCTTATTATTTATCGATATTACCCAAGTAGGAGGTCAAGAAATCAATGATATGAGAATATAATTTGGAAATCTATCTCACAATATTAAGGAGATATCTGTGTTAACAAGGATTCCACCTATCCACAAGGAACATATCCTTGGGCTTATTCCATCTTTCAAGAAGAATAGGGTCAATTTGGGAATGAGTTAAAAGGTATTTGAGTCAAAGTTATAAGACTTCGGATAAGAATAGGTGTGGCCACTATGAAAGAAACCACCTTATCTCAACTCCCAAAAAGGGCAGAGATAAAAACCCCACATCCTGGTAAGAGGATGGGAAGTTTCATACATAAAATAATTTACGAGAACCGAATGAGAAAGGATGAGAAAGAAAATGATTAACACCATGGAATTGAGTTTAGGGGAGTGATTGCGAAAATCCACGAAGGGAAGCAAGTAAAAATGATGTTGTCTTTAGAAAAAGGAAATTTTCATAATACATTTAGAATGGTCCATGAAACGTTGAAACAAAGTTGATACTGGATGACATAGAAGAATTTAGGCATTAGATTTCGGGTTAAGAGGAAAATACACGAGCATGATGTTTTGATGGGCCATACCAACCGACATACAGGTAAAATATGAGTTGGAGCAAAAATGTTTTTGGAGTTCAAAACCCGCCACAAAGGAAAATAAAGATCGGGTTTCAGTTTGAACATCCAACATCATGATGGGGTTGAATTCCTATGCGCCAAAAATCGGGTTTATGACATCGATGCATGATTCATCATGGAGAAGTGGAGATCGGAGACCAATTTCCACAAAACCATGATTGAGGAAAAAGCAATGATGGTAATATGAATTCTAAAATCTGCAAAGGAATCAATATGAAGTGGAGCAATAATCTAAATAACCAACTCAGTAGATTGATTAAAAATCATTGAACCCATCTCTTCCTGGGAGTCTCCCAGAGTAAGAAAATAAAAGAATGCGTTATGATATCGACAAGGCATGATGATAGTTAACTCGAAAGAAACCATCTTATCAGTCAGATGAGGAAATGCAAAGGTTGGTCTATCAAAGATTAAAGGAAATAGATCATTAAGAGGAGGCATTGTGGGAATCCTCAATGATTTTTCGAAGTCCAACACTACAACACATTCCAAACATTCCCTCTCCTCAAAGCACGTAAGGCATGAAACAAAAGTCTCGACTATCATTTTAGTAACAAGACCCTGACATGATGCTCATCTAAAATCGTAGACCCTTCAAAAGACGACTTATCTGAATCATTAAAAGAAGATCCTGAGTCTTCTTGGCTAAGAAATTGGAATCTTTGAATCTTTTACAACGCTCAACATCTATCCCTCAAACTAATTGTCAAATTAAATCTTCACTTTTATCCTCGTGAGATCAATTGAGTTGAGCTAGAGATAACTCCTTTCGGCGGAGTTGATTTCAAAGAAAAGAATGATATAATGATCAGGTTGGAAAACAAAACCTTTTACCAACCCCAAAACTAAAGAAAAATAGAGAGATTTGGCCATGTCATGCAAATGTAATACAATTTCCTCAAGCTCAAAATTATGGGCAATGAAGTCGATTAGATCAAAATGGGTGATCCCAATTTGAGGAAGCGATTCCATTCGCAGAGATCATTTGATATGGTTATTTGGTTCATGCTTGTGGAAGCTCACGGTCAACTAGCTCAAATTAAAGTGTTTGGTGGATTGAACACACCATCAGGACCCGACGGGCGAGGTTAATCTTGTAGCTTTGCTCGATTAAGAACATCGCACCTTTTCAATAGCCTGGAATAGAAGGACATCCATCCTCGTTAAGGCCCTTCATGGTAGAGGATGGAAGGGAGATTGGATTTCGAGGAGAAGGAGATATGTTGGAGACCAGGAGCAACCAAAATGATAGACCCGGAAAACGTGGAAGAGTTGAGTCGAACAAGAAGAATCAAAAAATATGATCATGGTGAAGGAGCTCAGCCTCCAAGGCTGTCTCACGCCTACCCAAATGTAAAAGCTGGATGGAGGACTTTTGAGATGAGTTACATCCAAACAATATTTTATTTTATTTCATTTTTGGGATTTCAGGGATCCTAGGAGAAACAAGGCTGATATATATATATATATATATAATATACAAAACAAGACCAAATTAACAATGGTCCATCAACATTCTAGAAATAGTCCCCACCTTCAAAGGCGCCACCACAGATCGTACTCTTCTTGTGCAACGAGGCTCGATCAGCGGGAGCGACAACAAAATATCAAAGGATGATGTTGATAACAATCGACATACAGAAAATAATAATAACTTACAATCGTTGATCGATAATACAACATAATTTATTATTATCATTATTACTAGCAACCATAGTTAAACTCGACAAGGTGAAACACTAACGCGTTTCAAACAAGCAACAACGCGTTCAATTTAAGAAGCACGGTCATCGGAAAAGGAGCAACGGTGAACGGGTCATTATAGAGTTGAACTCTCCGAGTTGAGCCATGCATTAAGATGAGTTTGTAGAACTAGATGGTAAGAGATATTACAAGGGAATAGCTTGGAGTGGGTTGTGGGAACCAGAATGTAACTCGTAGAAGTCAAGTATTTACCATCTCGGTGAATAGAAAAACCTTGTTTAATGCGCTTGAGAGACACTACACGGTAGTGAGCCCGTGCACGCAAGAAGAGCTCGACGATGAAGGAGAGCTCAATTGCGGTGGAGATGAAAGAGCTGAGCCCAACTCGGTGAGTTGGCTCGGTGAGCCAACCACCGAGTTGGTTCTTTTTCAACCCATTCACATAGACCCCTCCCTCTTCGATGTAAACCGGTCAACAAGGGGGCCACCATTTAATTTAGATTAAATTAATATTTTTATAATAATATTTATTATTATTATTTAAATATTTTATTTATATATTCTTTTAATTAATTAATAAGACTAGGTCAACTAGACATTAATGACACATGATGGAACCTTCAAAAGTGGTTCAACCAACTATAATAAATGAACCATCATGTGCCTTTATTTTAGGGATGTAATTATGAATTTTCCTCTTCTTGCTCACATATTCTTCTATAAATGTAAGTTGGAAGCTCATTCCAAAGGGTTCCAACAAGTCAGGTAGGTTGTAAAGTTATACATCTTAGGTAAATGCAATTTTTTAAGAGTCTGCTCTCTTTTGCAAGTTGTTCTTATGTGCTGAGAGAACTTTCAAGCCTCATCTTCAAGAATGTAATGGAAAACATTTCCTCTTTTGAATGTATTATGTATTGTGCATGTTATTGAAGTAATAAAAGTGTGTGTTTTGTGACTAATCTTTGTCCTTTTATCCTTCTATAATTCTTTGTGCCTTTTCTCATGCTTGTAGGTACACTATGCAAGTTCACATTTCTATTGCAGGTTCTGGAGTTATATGCTTATCGAGTGGTGGAGTATTGCATGCGGTTGCATTCTCATGTTCTTAAACCCTACTTAAGCTCATCCTTCCTTAGTGAGAAACTAATATATAGCTCTTTTCGATCAATTTTAACAAAGGGAACACATTTTTCTTAGTTTGTGGTATTCTCGTACCATCTTTAAGTCAGTAATAGGTGAATTTGATCTGTGGAGCACACACCCTCTTCAAATTAACCCTTCCTGAGTCTGGAAACACCCTTTAGTTGGTGCATCACCGTCCCTAGTATAGTTTCATTTCTACAAATCTCTTTCCATAAAACACCATGAAAGTGTTAACCTAGGACTAGATATCCATTCTATTACACTAGGAGTAGTACATCACTTAGTTTAGGAAGAGGAAGCCAACCTTCTCTAGAGGTTCACCTCAAGCCCAAGTCCCACAGCTTTAGAGGTGATCCCATGTGTCCCAATCACACCGAACGTCTTGTTCACATTCTAGCCATTCGAAGGGTGGAGTGATTTGGTGACAAAAATTATGTTGAGTATCGGTGATGATGTGTAACCGCATGTTTAGGATGTAGAGAAACCGCGGGAAGTATAGGATAAACTTGAAACCATATTTGAGGGGAAGAATCGGACTAATAGAATCCATCTTTAGTCAAAATTACACACCCTTTCTATGGGGTCCGATGAGAAATTTGAGGAGTTCTTATGTCAAGTGGTTGAGATGTGAATAGAGTTATTAGCTCTCGGTGAGAAGGTAGAGGACAAGATTCTAGTTCCGATCACCCTAAGGGTACCCCTTCTCGCCCGAGTGTTCGTTAAAACACTAAATGTATCCAAATGGAAAGTGACATTGAAGTACTCATGAACTTATGGTAGGAGGAAGAGGCAATCAATTTAGTCTAATATGAGGCCCAAGACAAAGCCCTATAGTAGCTAGAAGAATTGGAAAGTTCCCCAGAGAACCAAACACAAGCACATTAACATCACTAATAAAAATCTCAAAAGTCAAAGAGGTGGTGTCAAATTTACAAAACCAACACTCACGACACTAATCACTGCTAGTACAATGGCTTGAAATAATGGTCTTTGAGTTAATCAATTCCATCCAGTGTAAAGATTTTTAATAATCAAAAGGATGTCCCCACCAAAGAAAGCAAAAGGGACATCTCGCAGCTCAACAAGATGATGACTCTAATGAGGAGACACCAAAAGGAGCTAATTGTGGTAAGAATCTTGTACTAGTCTCTCATACTTTACAACCCATGAAGAGATTTTGGTTGATAGACTCAGTATTCAAAGTAAGTATATGTTAAGTGAAAGAAGCTATTTGATTCACTGAATGAACAACCCACTAGAGATCGAGTTTGGATAGTAGATGACAAAGAGTATGTTGCAGAAGGAATATGCCAAGTTACCATTCCTTTGGGACCATGAAAATGTATAGTTACAAAGGTAATATATGTTCCTAGATTGATTAGCAACCTCTTATCAGTCTGTAAGATCCTGAATCATAATCTAAAGGTAGAATTTATTGTTCAAAATGACATCAAATAATGCTTGATCTCAAGACAAGGTATGGTTATTGCTAGATTTTTTCTAATAGATGAGTTATTTTCTTTAGATAATATTTCATCTTTTGTAGTAGCTTTATTTGCATCAATAATATAATATCTACTGCCCTATGGAATTTTAGATATGGTCACTTCTCAGTTAGTTCATTACATCAAATGAGTTCAAAATAAATGGTACAGGGACTTCCCAAAGTGCCCAATTTCTTACCTATTTTCTCTAGCTGTCTAGTAGGAAAAAAACAAGGATCTATTTAAGGCAAGAACCTTCTATGCGAACAAGTGTCTTGTGGTAGTTCATACAGACCTGGAAAAACCACTTCCTACTTTTTATTCAGGATACAAGTACTTCCAAGTATTCATGGATGAACACTCTCGAAAGATGTGGGTGTTTCTCCTGAAGAAGAGGAGTGAGGTTATTCACCATTTTCAGAATTTCTATCAACATGTTGTGAAAGAGACTAGACAATTACTTTTTCTACTCCACTAATATCGAGGGGGATTTCATATAAAATAATTTATTGTCCTTCCTCAACCAACAAGGCATTAAGAACAACCTCAATGCTCCCTACACATCCCAACAAAATGGAATTGTGGATTAATGTAATCGAAAAGTGATGGAGATGGGCTTTGCATGCTATTAATAAAAAAATTAGAGGAACACTATTACAATGAAATAGTAAAACAATAGTATATCTTCTCAATAGGGCATCAAAAAATATTCTAAAGGATGAAATGCCAGAAGAGGTATGGAGTGGTAAAAATCCATCAATTTCTCATTTATGTGCATTTATTTACACAACATATATGCATGTTTGGGCTCAAAAGAGAAATAATTTTGAGCCAATGACACTCCAATGCATCATACTTGGCTATAACGATACATCGAGGAATACCGTCTCATATATCTTCGGAAAAATGTAATATACAAAAGTCAAGATGTGGTTTGTGATGATTCATCCTTTGTTTCAAGCAGCTACAACAAAGGAACCATTACCAACAACCTCTCATCAAATAGTCTTTGAATTAGATGATCAACTAGAGGAGACTACTTAGAGAAACGATGTTCTACAAGGGGAGCTATATCTTTACCTTAGAGAACTATAAAATGTTACTCCACATCCATCCTCAAGTCAACAAGATAGTTATCATCTCAAGTGGCTACAAAGCACCATCAAAGACTCTCATTTCCAAAAACTCCTAGATACTACATCCAGAGTCAAAACAAGGATTCAGATTAATAAATGAGGTATATTTATCATTCATGAGTTTATTGATAAATAGCTCGACCTTGATAATGTTCATGAGGCACTTAGCCAACCTCACTAGAAAGAAGCCATGGATGTAGAATATGACTCACTCATGTGAAATCAGACATGGGAACTTGTCAATATTCCTATAGGGAGAAACTCGTAGACTACAAATGGGTTTTCAAAACAAAATATAAGCCGATGGATCCATTGACAAACATAAATCATGACTTGTAGAAAAGGACATGCTCGTAAAGAGGGCATCGATTATGAATAAAACTTTACACCCACTACAAAGATCAAGACCATCGATTAGTTTACACACTAGCACCACAAAAAGGACAGAGACTTTAATAGATGGACGTCAAAATTTCTTTCCTAAATGGTGATCCCAAAGAAGAAGTGTATATGACCCAACCTCGAAGGATTTTTTTATGAAGAGCATCCTAAAATGGTATGTCGTCTCATCGAGATCACTTTATGGACCGAAGCAAGCTCTAAGGGCATGGTATATCAAGATAGACAATCACCTTTCGTAGCATGGGTTCACTCGTAGCCCATCATATTCAAATTTGTATATAAAGAAGGTGTAAAAATAAACTTTCATTCTTGTTGTGTATGTGTATGATCTTTTGATCACTAGTAATTTAAAATATCAAGTAGATATTGTAAAGAATGATCTCAAAAGAACCTTCGACATGACAAATTTGGGGCTCCTACATTACTGTCTTGACTTGGAGATATGGAAAAAGAAGCATAACATTTTTTTCTCCCAGATAAAATACGCCAAGAAACTCCAGGAAAAGTACAAAATGTCAAACTGTTAACCTATATCCACTCCCATGGAAAAAGGTTTGTAACTTTCATGATTCAAGGAATCACCTCAAGTAGATGCTACTCTTTATAGGAAATTTATTGGAAAACTCATCTACTTGACATTTACCATCCCAAACTTATACTATGATATTAGCTATCTTCCCGTGTTCATGCAGGAGCCAAAGAAATTTCATTAGACTACAACAAAGTATGCTTTGAGATATGTGTGAGGTACAGTCTATTATGGTATTTAATATAAGAAGAATGGTCCATTCTTATTATAGGGATACATTGACTTAGACCATGCTAGATATCTATTGATGACAAGAATTAAACTATAGGATACATTTTTCGTCTCGGATCATGACCTATCTCGTGGATAATCAAGAAGCAAAATTTTATTTCTATTTCATCCAAAGAGGTAGAATATCGCACCATACGAGGATATGTGTGCGAAGCAATATGGTAATGTCACATTTTGAATGACATGGGCATACCTAAATATTAGTTACCTATTCTCTATGCGACAATCGTGAGTGTGTTGAAGCTCGTGATAAATCCTATTTTTTATGAGCGAACAAATCATATTGAGATTGATTGTCATTTCATTTGAAAACATGTCTTGAACCATCACATTCAACTCTAGTACTGCCCTAAAACCACACAAGTAGTTGATATTCTCACCCAATCTCTTGGAAAAGTGAAATTTAAACTTTTAAGGGTTTACATAGTAAGAAAAAATTAATAAGGGGGGAAATGTTGGCATAGTTTACATAGCAAATAATTATAAATTTTTAGGCTTAGTTGTTTAATCGTATCCCATTATTATCTGTCCATTTTGTAACCTCTCCTATAATTACTGGGAATTATGTTTTTGTCCTTGCCTATATATTTCTAACGTGCATCTGATAAAATATTATGAGAGATATTTGATATCTATTCTTCCTCCACTAATTACTCCAATCAGTATTCACCATTGATCATTCTACCAGTTAGAAGGTTTTGACTAGAAGATTCCCAACTTCCTCGATGATTTCTATGATCAATGTATAACTTTAAGATACTAATGTGAAGGGTACATTGAGGCCTTCCAATGTTACTCCCCATCTCAAATTTGCATCTATAACAACATTTTGATATATAAGGATTCTACGCATGCATATTTTAATCTAAATGGGACTAAAACAATGTAAAGTACTATAACAATAGTCTTCTTCCATTATAATAGTCTTGTTAAATCCTTTCACCTCTCCAACCAGTTCATAATATTAATTCTGCACAAAACTAATCATTCTCTTGACTCAATTCTAGAACTTAATTAATTTGAAGTATTATTTTTAATATCATTAGGGAAAAAGTGACATACAATCAGTCATGGTTGAAACTATCACTTACCATGTGGACAACTAATATGATATTTTGTGGCTTGGTTAAAGGCTTCTCCCTTCTCACTTTAACCACCTTTTAAATTTAGCATGAAGTTGGAACCTGCTGAAAATCTTCTAAGATATCTCCGGAAGCTAAAATTTTGATGACAAATATGTAATATTGAAGCTCGGTTAAAGGTTTTGTTAATCCAACTTAAATAAACCCCAAATTTTAATAAGAAGCTAACACTTACACTCGACCATTGGGTCATCTAATAAAATGATGTGAAATAATATCCTAGTCTCTCCTCATTCACTTAGTACTACCAATGGATAAATTAATAATTAATTATAATTTATTAAACTTAAAGAATAAAAATTAGTTGTGGTGAATGCAAAAGATTGAAGTTAACATGACAAAAAAATGACAAGATTAACAATGTGGTAATAAATGGTCACGTGTAAGATCTTGTGGAATATTGTCTAGTGAGAATAGTGTATTGAGAGTGTGTATTAATAATATTGAGAGCTCCCCACTCAATATCTTGTTTCGGGGTGAGGTCCCCAATCGTCTAAAAACTACTATTATTTTAATCTTTATCTTTGTTGTTGAGATTTTTGTACCTTGGGGTATGTTGCCCTTAAAAACCATTTGTCAATAATAATAAAATATTGAAAGGTAAAATAAGAAATAAATGCATTATTTAATATCCTATTAATGGATGTGTTATGCCACAAATTTATATAATTAATCTTCCTTGGTTTCAATCAAGTTATTAAGGGTAATTTATTCAAGGAAGATAATTTTCATGTTGCAACAATGAATACCAGGAGTTCCATCAAGATACGACTACATGATATGAAAAATGAGTTTCCTAATTTTTAAAGGGTGGTAATGAAAATGAAGTTGACAATAGAAGCCCTAATTGTTTGTTGTAACAATACATTCTTGATAACAAACTTTTCGTCAAAAAATTGCAAAAGTTCAAGGCTTATCATATTAAAAATACGAAGGAAAAAGTAAATCCATTGTTAATATAACATGATGTGGTTTTCTACGTCGAAGTTACTTTTCAAAAATATAAAATCAATTGAGTGACTTGAATATTTTTATTTCTACAATTAAGTAACTTGTTTTGTAATTACATATCGACATAATGAAATATGAAATTTTTCCAAGAAGTGGTTATTTATGAACTTCATATATACATGTTTAACGCAAAGAAGGGGATTACATATATTTAATGATTTTTTTGTTGAAAGCAAATATTATTGCACCTTTTCTTTAAACTCCATTTGAAAGATTATAAGGAGATTTGTTAAACATTTTATCTAATTAGTATTGTTTTGTGATATTCCTTCTCTTATGTTAAATGGATGTCTTTATTATTCCTTTCATGCAGGTTGAAAAATTCTAGTATTCAATGGCGATTCTATCTAAATGAGTGTTTCTTGCACATTAGAGTAAGATATATGTTTTCTTATTCATATAGCTACGCCTATTTCACTCACATATTCTCTCGTTCTACTCATTTTCATCTTCCCAAGTTCGACACAAAACCACTCCATTGAGTTAGCTTAGTATAAATATTGTAAATATTATTTTTCGGTTTTAATAATAGGAGCCTGTCCTTTAGGGGATCCATTCCTCACTATTGTAAAATTTATGTATTTTTAAATCACTACATATTTTTCCAACATGTTCACCAATCATATTCAAACATAGTTACTCTGAAACAAGCGCATGGCTTAGTGACAATAACAGTTTCCCAATATCGCACTCGATGCATATGTATTAATGTGGGATATATGTTTTGTACAAATGGTTGTCATTACATGTATATTTATTTATTTTGGTTTACATTGTGTGTTTATACGTAATTTATCACTATATACGATATGAATTTTTTTGTGGTGTTGTGAATGATATGTATCATATAATCTAAGCTATTCTATAATGTATATTTTCAATCTATAATCATGTGGGACTAAATTTAAATTATATTTATTAAAGAAGTAGACTTTTGATGTAGATAATTTCCAAACGCCATTAGGCAATAATGATCATATGTATAAGTTGTTTTATCTTAGTAGAGCAATGTGCAATCACAAGAATGGCTAAATTTTAAGTAAATATCTAAAGGAAAGAATTGTAATTTAGCTTCATGAACTTTCCAAATATATCTACAGTTCTATATAAAATATAATCGATTTATAGACCAATTGATATGGCCTTACACTTTGTTTATTTATTAAAAGAAAATTTAGATAAATCCCTACAAATAGACCTATAAGTATGAATGTGTATGGGGCATTTACTTCCGAATTAATTAATAATATTAAAGAACATATATTTTTATAAGGTTCAAGAAAGTAATGTATGATATTATTGGAAAGTACTTATTCATCCTCCTCATTTATGCGTGATTGTTACATCTATTCTCACCTTTCACCTCGCTATGTCGGAGTAAAATTGGAATTTTATGGTTTTGATGTTTATCTAATGTTATATTTTAGTATTTAAACTACATGTACCAATTATTTCTTATTTCCCCTTGTAATGCCTCACATTTAATGTGACCTAAACAAAACACATCTATCAAAAATCCCTACAATTTTTTTTTAAAATATTATTTTATTAATAATTTACGTATTGTTGAACAATAACCAGCAGTTAGTTCATACTATTTTATTTTCCAAAATTATTATTGGGTTAAATACCCCTTTTTCCATTTTATAATTTAATTTGGGATTGTGTCCCAATGTGGCCACCATACTAACTCATGCATAATGACTACTTATTTAAATATTTTCCTAAATTAAGAATTTGTTCCCATCATGGCCCATAAATAAATAAAATGCACCCATGAGAAATATTTGTTTTTAAATTCGATTTTTAATTTTTTTATACCCACAATGGTCTCAAATAAACTCTTATATTTCCACTTAATAATTTTTCCCGAATACCCATTAAAGCATTTTCCCACACTCCTAAGTGATGAGGATTAAATTAGATCCCTTAGATTGTTTTAATCTACACCCTAGATTTTAGGCATGCCTAGAAACCCTAATCCTTCATTATATCTCTCTTTATAACTTTTATTTTGTTTTATTTTCCTCCATTTGCATAGGTTTTTTTGTAGAGAAAACATGGATGAGGATGACGATAGAAGCAAGGAGATGATCATGGAGGCCAAATTTCATCCATAGATTGAGATCCACACCATTTTGTTTTTAATTTTCCTAGGGGAAAAATCCCTCTTCTAAATTTCTTGTATATTTCTACTAGGGTTTGCAATAATTTGTTTGGTACTAAATTTACTGGTATTTTTATTTTTGTAACCATATTTTCTCGATACGTATGTATTTTTATATATATATAATAAGATGATCTTTGGGAGAACATGGAGGAGGATGAAGATAGAAGAAAGAATATGATCATGGAGGAAAAATTTCATCCACAGTTTGAGATCCACACCATTTTGTTTTTGATTTTCCAATGAGGGAAGAAATCCCTCTTCTAAATTTCTAGTTTATTTCTACGAGGGTTTGTAATAATTTGTTTTGTAGTAAATTTATTTGTATTTCCTTTTTGTAACTAGATTTTGGATATGTATGTGTGTGTGTGTATATATATATATACACACACACACACACATGTATATGTATGTGTGTGTGTGTGTGTGTGTGTGTGTGTGTGTGTGTGTGTGTGTGTCTATATATATAAGAAGATGATATAGGAGAACATGGAGGAGGATGAAGATAGAAGCAAGAAGATGATCATTGAGGAAAATTTTCATCCATGGTTTGAGATCCACACCATTTTGTTTTTGATTTTTCATGGAGGGAATAAATCCCTCTTATAAATTTTTAGTATATTTATACTATGTTTTGTAATAATTTATTTAGCAAGATATTTATTTGTATTTCCTTTTTGGTAACCATATTTTCATATATATATATATATATATACACACACACACACACACACACACACACATAGGTTTTTGTGTTTGTGTGTTGGTGAGGCCATAAAATGGCCATAAATTACCATTATTTGTCCTTCCAAGTTACTTTTGAAAGTGGATTTTATTTTAATCTAGGAACTTATAATTTTCTTAAGATAAAATATATGATACATAACTTGTTCATTCTTTATAAATCTTTTGTTGTCTATTTTGTTCACTAATCCTATTAATTATTTGGAAAAATATGCAAAGTCTTATGTATGCAGCCATAAAGGAAAAATAATGTTAGTATTGAAAAAGAAGAATTGATCATTGATGATATATCTACATATAAATCTCATTTCATATTCATATCCATCTCAAAAAATTATGCAAGTTCAAACAAAGAATCATCTCAATCCAAGATTGTATGCAAAAGTTATAACTATTTTAAGTTAGTTATGAAACTCACAAGCTTAATTCCTGAACTCGCAGACTTAGTTTCGAACTCGCAGAGTTAGTTTTGGAACTTGCAGGTTTAGTTCCAAAAATAACAAATTTTGATAGTTTTTGAGGAATTGTGAAATATCTAAGCATCCAATGGAAAATCAGCAAGAGTTTTTTTGTTCACAACAATGTGATTAACAAAAACCTCATTCATATTTGCTACAAGTATTACCAATGAAGAGAGATCTAAATTTTAATGAGCTGCAATCCGAGGAAAAGTGTATCAGACAAGCACTAAAAGTTCCATAAATAGAAAAAGAAAATTCAAACGGAAAATCTAAGAGAGGATTTTTTTAGAAATGTGTTTAACAAAAACTCATTCATATTTGCTACATATTTTACCAATGAAAATATATCTAACTTTTAGTGAGCTTTAGTCTGAGGAAAAGTGTATCACATAAGCACTAAACATTCCATAAATAGAAACCGAGAAAATTCAAATGGAAAATCTGAGAGTTTTCTTTGTTCATAGAAATGTGTTTAACAAAAACCTCATTCAAATTTGCAACAGGTTTTACCAATGATGATAAATCTAACTTTTAGTGAACTGCAGTTCAAGAAAAAGTGTATCAGACAAGCATCAAAAGTTCCACAAAAAAAAAAATAAAATAAAATAAAAAATCCGAGAAAGGTATTCGGTCAAAATAATTTTTTAGAAAATTCTCCTTCCAATAATGTAGAGGAATAAAATCATTATGATTCTTGTTACGGAAAATAAAGTAGAAGATTTGGGAGCTTCTTCCTAAAATAAGTGAGATAAGACTTTGACTCAATAATATATTTATCTCCATATTATGTGGAGATGGAGATCTTAGTTGTTAGGATTATATTAAAGATAATATCATATTTTATCTCTAAAAATAAGGAGTTTGTTGGACATATAAATTATAAATACAACCTTCCACACTTAGATATGTAATGTTTTTCTCCCAAGAAATAAAGATCTGTTCTTTCCTCTCAAATATTCTATAGTTTTAAGATCTCAGAAGTATGATTTAAATCCTCTTCCAAGGAATGATTTGGCCACTCATTTCAAGGAATATGGATCTATGTATTTATGTTTATGTTTATTCATTTTGTCTGTAATTCATTTTGTTGTATTATTTTTATCTTTGTATTGTGAAAATTTAGTCTGTTGTGAACTTGCAAGTGTTTCATTTAATTATGTTTATTTTTAATTCAAAAATTTCAATTTATGCAAGTGTGTTTAAATTCCTGCAAGTGTGTTTAAATTCATGCAAGTTTGATTTATTTCATGCAAACTTTATTTCTGCAAGTGTGCCTTTATTTCTGCAAGTGTGCCTTTAAATTTCTGCAAGTGTGATTTATTTTATGCAAGTTTGGTTTGTGTTTAAAGGAGTTTCTTTCCAAGATATTCTTCTCTTAATGCATATAGCCTTTAGAAACCAACCCATATTAACATTATTAATGGAAAGGATTGAATGACCCTCATCATTTAGTGCCGTTGTTGGGGACACGGTGTTATTAGGAGATTCAGAGTTCTTTAACAGAATATTCTAGTGCCGGTGAGAGTACCTTTTGAAAAATTCTGTGATAGGAATAATTTGGTAAGTAGTTTCTTTAGACTTTTATTTCCTATAAGTAGATTAAAATTTCATTTCTACAATTAGGAATATTATATTGTAAATATTTATCTCCCCACAAACTAACTCTGTGTATAAGAAAATGACTGTGATGTTTGATCAAAAAGTATAATGGTATGAACAAAGAATTCAGATCTAGAAATGGTAGAATATGATATTGAATCTGGAAGTAGATCTAGTTGATGAAATATCATATGCCATTCTTGATAACCACCACCATTTCCCCTTGTATCAACTAACAACTCAGTGATCTTATTACACAACCTTAGTAAAACACTGGCTTATCACGGCTTATGAAGTTGTAGTTATTCTAGTTAACTCCATCAATATTCAGGGATTTTATTAGAGAAAAAATAAAAATCACTCACAATAAATCCACCCGTCCAAATTAGTTTTTATCCCATAGTAAAATTCAATTCTGAACCATATCTGTTAGAAAAATTTGTTTTCATGTCTTTCAATTTCTTCATTTTTGTATATGCTTGTATAACATTAAGAAAAAATTATTGTGAATATCAAGGCAAGAAATTTTTACGTACTAACATTTGAGGAATAGATCTATAGGAATTTCCAGAGTTTTTCTTGATACCAACATGCAAATTTTGGAGCACGAACAGTATCAATAAGGGAGCATGTAGATTTTAAAGGGACACATGGATATCTTCACTCTCTTTTAACAACTATCCATCTCTTGAGATCACTAGTTTGGGCTTTGAAGATTACTATGGTGATTCTGATTCAAGTTGGGCTTTGAAGACCTAGAAATTATCTACACAATTTTTGGAAATCTTCTTGGAGTTACCAAGTATGCAAAAAGTTTTTATGAGATCTCAGACATTGCTTCCTATTTTACACAAGTTGTAATTTGATGAATATATTCGATGATGGATCAATTTTTTCTCTAATCTTTCTCATGCTATCATTTCAGCAAAAAAACAAAATTCAAAATCTTTGATTGGAAAACCAATTTCTGGCCAATCAAAGAAAAGAAAAAAATAGTCAAATAAAATTGATTGGATAACAAGCTTCTTGGATAATCGAAGACAAAAATATATAAAAATTTGATTAGAAAACCATCTTGTTGGTCAATCAAAGGAAAAAAACAAAAAAATACAACTTTGATTGGAAAACCAGGCATCTTTCGGGAAATTAAAGACAAAAAACAAAAGGTGTCTCTTCCTAAAAAACAATCAAATCTTTTACTGGTGGCTTTCTTCTCGGAACTATTTGACCATGTGAACAATAGGATGACAAGGAAAACTCTAGGTATGATCAAGTTATTTTTTCTACTATTTTATTTTTAAACTTTATTGTAAATTTTTTTACTACATCTAGATCCACTTTTAAGATCTCTAAGGAAGGCAAGATAAAATTCATATCTCCCTTACTTATATGAAAAATATGTGTACCTCTTTGTAATCAAAATTTTAGAGTCTAATTTATGGAAACCATGAATAAACAACATGCATGAGGACATGCATGAGCTTAAGTGCAAGAGAGAAGGAGAAGCACGAGGTATGTATTTTGATTTTAAATATGAGACACAATAGAAGGAGCTTCACACAAGAACCTGTTGTAAAAGAAAGAAGATCAAAACAACAGAAAGAGATCCACACAAAAACCTGCTACACAAGAAAGGAGATCAAAAACAATAGAAGGAGATCCACACAAGAACCTATTGTACAAAAAAGGAAAATCAAAAACAACAGAAGGAGATCTACACAGGAACATGATGTACAAGAAAAAAATCAAAAACAATAGTTGGAGATCCACACAAGAACCTACTATACAAAATAAGAAAATAAAAAACAGCAGAAGGAGATCCACATAAGAACCTATTGTACAAAGAAAGAAAATCAAAAACAATAGAAGGAGATCCACATAAGAACCTGTTGTACAAGAAAGAAAATAAAAAACAACAGAAGAAGATCCACACAAGAACCTTTCATCATACAAGAAATGAAATAGAAAACATCATAAGGAGATCAACACAAGAACCTATCGTTGAACTATATATGGAATGCATACATGCATAAGATCAATGCAGAGAAGACTCTAAGAAGAGATAATAATATAATGCATGAGGACATGCATAATATTAAGTGTGGGGAAATGATGAGGCCATAAATTGGCCATAAATTACCATTATTTTGTCTTTCCAAGTTACCTTTGAAAGTGGATTTAAATGTAATCTATGAACTTATTGTTTTTTTAAGATAGAATATATGATATATATCTTTTTCATTCTTTAGAAATCATTTGTTATCTATTTTGTTGAATAATCCTATTGATTATTTGTGAAAAGTTGCAAAGTCTTACGTATGCAGGCCATAAAGGAAAGATAATGCTAGTATTGAGAAAATTAGAATTTATCATGGATGGTATATCTAAACTCAAACCTGATTTCATATTTAGATTCCTCTCAAAAAATTATGCAAGTTCAAAACAAGAATCATCTCAATCTAAGATCATATGCAAAAGTTATAGTTTTTTTAAGTTAGTTCCGGAACTCACAGGATTAGTTCCGGAACTCGCAGATTTAGTTCCGGAACTCGCAAGCTTAGTTCCAAAACTCACAAAGTTAGTTCTGGAACTCATAGGTTTAGTTTAGTAACTAAAAAAATTTCAAAGTTTTTGGGGAATTGTGAAGGATCTGATAATTGAATGGAAAATATGAGAGAGGTTTTTGTTCATCGCAATGTGATTAACAAAAATTTAATTCATATTTGCTACAGGTATTACCAATAAAAAGATATCTAACTTTTAGTAAGATGCGGTCAAGGAAAAGTGTATCGGACGAGAACTAATAATTTCATAAACAAACACGAGAAAAGTCAAATGGAAAATCTAAGAGATATTTTTGTTCATATCAATGTGTTTAACAAAAACCTCATTCATATTTGTTACATGTTTTACCAATGAAGAGATATATAACTTTTAGTGAGCTACAGTCCAAGGAAAAGTGTATCAAATGAGCACTAAAATTTCCATAAACAGAAATAGAAAAGTAAAATGAAAATATGAGAGAGGTTTTTGTTCATAAAAATGTGTTTAATAAAAACCTCATTCAGATTTACAACAGTTTTACCAATGAAGATAAATCTAACTTTTAGTGAACTATAGTCTAAGGAAAAAGCATATCAGACAAGTGTCAAAAGTTCCACAGTCAAAAACAACAAAGTCAAATGGAAAATCCGAGAAAGGTATTTGGTCAAAATCATATTTTGAGAAAAATATTCCTTCCAATAATGTAGAGGAATAAAATCATTATGATTCTTGTTACCAAAAATCAAGGAGAAGATTTGGAGAAAATCTTCCTAAAATAAGTGAGATAAGACTTTGACTCAATAATATATCTCTCTCCATTTTTTGGAGATGGAGATCTTAGTTGAAGGATTAGAATAAAGATAATATCAGATTATATCTCCAAAAATAAGGAGTTGGTTGGACGCATAAATTATAAATGTAATCTTTAACACTTAGATATGTAATGATTTTATCCCAAAAAATAAAGATCTGTTCTTTCCTCTCAAATATTCTATAGTTTTAAGATCTTAGAAGTATGATTCAAATCATCTTCCAAAGAATGAGCTAGCTACTCATTTCAAGGAATTTGGATTTGTTTATTCATTTTTGTAATTCATTTTGTTGTATTATTTTTATCTTTGTATTGTGAAAATTTAGTTTGTTGTGAACTTGCAGGTGTTTCATTCAATTATGTTTATTTTTAATTTCAATTTAATTTATGGAATGTGCAAATTTATCAGTGTGATTTATTTTATGTAAGTTTGGTTTGTGTGTAAAGGAGTTGTTTTATCTTATTTTTATCTTTGTATTGTGACATTATTAGTTTTTGTGAACTATGTATGTATATGTTTCATTCAATTATGTTTGAAACAAATTTTTATTGGTATTTTAAAATACATTATATACATATACATAATTTCAATTTATGGAAGTTTGTTTAATATTATATTATACCACACCAAAACCATGATATAATGCTTGGAAATGGTTATATAATGTGGGAGGGGTGTTGTAGTGTGTTAGGTGCCACACCACAACCATAAGGCTAAGGGAAATGGGAGTGGGGCAGGTCGCGGCTAGGCCACAAAGCATGTCCCTGCCCCTTTTGTTTTTTTATTTAACAAACACTCCCAAAACAAAATGTAGCCTCAGTTTAGTAAATATATATTTTTATTATTAGTGGGATCATTATATACATACCCAAATGATTTTGTTTATATATATATATTTACACACACACACACACACACACACACACACACACACACACACACACACACACACACACACACACACACACACAAATATCAGGTTTAAAAGGGTGAGCTTTATTTCATAGTTTTATTGTTATAAATTGTTTACTCTTCCAATGTGTGTGTGTGTGTGTGTGTCTAAAAGGACAGATATTACTCATATTTGACTTATTTTACATTAATATTTTGAGGAAGAAGAAATATATATTTTTGGTACAAAGAATACCTCTTTTCACTTAATGACATATACTATCCATATTTAACACTATTACATTTTCCTATTAAGAATGGAGAAAAAATTTAATATATTCCATGTGTATAGAAGAACATCCATTTCACTCATTCTTCTAATAATAACAAATAAAATTTCATGTAGAAAAACTTAACTCTTTTAGATTGCTCTGAAACAAACTCATGTATTTGTTATAAAATCCAGAGGGAAGATAAAATTTTAATTTTTTCTAACATACTTTCAAAACAACATGTAAATATTTCTTTTCCAATATATTCTAAAGGTGTTCATTGTATCTTACAAGGAAATAAAGAATCTATCAATACTCTACTCCCTTTTCTTTAATATTACAATGAAGTAATAATAATAACTCAATAATGGAAAAATTCCAAATCAAAGTTAAATTGATATTAATTTTTGCATATTGAAATACATTCTTTTCAACTTAAAGGAACAATTGCGTTATTAATGCATTTTTTTTTCCTCAAATTCTATAAAGAAAAGAGCAACACTTCATTATATGAACTACTGAAAAAAACACAATCCTCCTTTAAAAAAATAAATCTTAATTATAAAAAGATAAATGATACTTTCTCAACCCCTAAAACACACTTTCAAAAACCATTTTTATAAAACACAAATGTATGTAGAGTTTACGCTAAAAAAAGATTACAAAATACTAAAATATGAGTTTGTAGTCTTCCACAAAATGTGGGAACATGTTTACTTTATTACGGTACTTATTCTCAAAAGAGAATATAAAACACCGAGATATTCATAACCATTACAAAACAACACTCAAAACTCAAGTGAACAATCCTCCCCAAAATGGGGAATAACATCACCAATTTAAAAACTTTTCTCCTTGTTTCTCCAAACCTAATTTGCAAGCTTCCACTCTATATGAAAGTCTTCAAAGCATAAGAGAAAGAGACCCAGTTTCCTCCCAACAAAAGGACATTATCACATGTCATTTCCACAAATGGAGGACATGGTAGCCTCCCTCAAATCCCATGGAAAGAGAGAATGTATGCCTCAATATTTCACAAGTATGGAGAAGAAAAATTATGACCAACATGTGCACATAATCTAAAACAAAGCATCCAAAACATAGACAAAACACGGGAGGATAAATATGTGTTTCCTAAATGGGGAAGAGTGGAAACAAGATAATTATAAACCACATTGTGATCCAGCTATAAGAATACTACAAGAATCATCATACCCCAAAAATCCTTATCACTCCATCCTAATCACCAAGTCTCCTCCTTGTAAGGATTTTCAAACCAAACATGGTTTCATTGTCAAGGATGGAAGATGAGCTTCAAACCATATGAATATTCATCTTCAACATCAAACCATATGAGGGGAGAAAAAAATAGAAACACCATCATAGATTTCCCATCAATCCATGTGGTGTAAGAGGGGGTTTGATTCCTCTTTCCCTATAATTCAAAAATCCACCTCAAATAGGATGGATGGAGAAAATAAAAAAAACAAGATTTACTAAATAGCCACAACAATCATGCAAGCTTACAATATTCAAAACAACTAATTTTTCCTTTGCACAATATGATATATAAAAAAAAAAACCAAAAGTATGAAATCATACCTAAAAATTAATATATCCAAGTCCATGACATAACCAAGCTCTCCCAAAAGGCAATTTCCTAGCTCCAAGATCACTAAAACTCTAAAATTAAAAATGAGAAGTAAAATTCCATACCCGTCTCCAAGAGGAGGTATAAAAATAAGAAAAAATAAAAAATCCTTACAAATGAGAGGGTGACATGTGTTACCCATATCATTCTCAACCAAAATATTCCCAAAATCCCATTAAACATAAAACAAAATACATTTGGAAAAAAACTCCCAATATTCCTAAAATGACAATAAACCAACTTACTTCAACTTTAGAGATAACACACAAGGAAACACACTTACAAGATGGTGATAAAGGAGGAGTCAAATGGGAGGAAAATTTGATTTGAACTAAAAAGAGGCCCCCTACACATATGTTGGGTCCAATGTGTCCATTTCAGTGTAAGGGAGACCCCTAATGTGAAAAGAGACCCTTACAAATGCCACATTTAGCCCAAATTCGAGATTGGATAAAGTTTGTTAATGAAGGAGGTGGTGGGGCCCACTATAATGATAATTATGTGGTCCTAAACCAATAAAATAACCTTATTAACATAATAACATCACTAATGCATATGGGGACCAATAGGCCATTAAACTAGTTTAGTACAATGCTTAACAAATTAAAATAACATAGGTAAATTACAAAATCACTAAGCATGTCCAAATATAAATATGCCACACACATAAGGAAAAAAAAGGTTCGTGCATGCCTAAAGGTATCACCCCACTTAGCCTCTTGTGTAACTTGAGGTGGAATTTGAAACCCACGTTCTCATGTGTGACCTGAAATCTGCACACTCAATTCACACATTGAACATACCTTCTCAATACAAAGCATCCAAAACATAGACAAAATACAAGAGGATAAATCTGTGTTTCTTGAATGGGGAAGAGTGGAAATGAGATAAATATAAACCACATTGTGATCTAGCTATAAGAGCACTAAAAGAATCATCATACCGCAAAAATCCTTATCACTCCATAATAATCACCAAGCCTCCTCCTTGTAAGTATTTTCAAACCAAACATGGTTTCATTATCAATGATGGAAGATGAGGTTCAAACCATATGAATATTCATCTTCCACATCAAACCATATGAGGGGAGAAAAAATAGAAATACCATCATCAATCCATGTGGTGTAAGAGGGGGTTTCATTCCTCTTTGCCTACAATTCAAAAATCCACCTCAAATAGGATGGATGGAGAAAATAAAATAAAAAAAAGATTTACTAAATAGCCACAACAATCATGCAAGCTTACAATATTCAAAATAACTAATTTTTCCTTTTCACAATATGATATAGAAAAAAAACCAAAAGAATGAAATCCTACCTAAAAATTAATATATCCAAGTCCATGACATAACCAAGCTCTCCCAAGAGGCAAGCTCCTAGCTCCAAGATCACTCAAACTCTAAAAGTAAAAATGAGAAGTAAAATTCCATACCCGTCTCCAAGAGAAGGTATAAAAATAATCAAAAATCAAAAATCCTCACGAATGAGAGGGTGACATGTGTCACCCATATCATTCTCAACCAAAATATTCCCAAAATCCCATTAAACATAAAACAAAATACATTTGGAAAGAAAACTCCCAATATTCCTAAAATGACAATAAACCAACTTACTTCAACTTTAGAGATAACACACAAGGGAAACACACTTACAATATGGTGATAAAGGAGGGGTCAAATGGGAGGGAAAATTTGATTTGAACTAGAAAAAATTCCCCCCCTACACATACGTGGGGTCCAATGGGTCCATTTCAATATAAGGGAGACCCCTAATGTGAAAAGAGACCCTTAAAAATGCCACATTTAGCCCAAATTCGAGATTGGATAAAGTTTCTCAATGAAAGAGGTGGCGGGGCCCACAAAAATGATGATTATGCGGTCCTAAACCAATAACAATAACCTTATTAACATAATAACATCACTAATGCATATGGGGACCAATAGGCCATTAAACTAGTTTAGTACAAGGCTTAAAAATTAAAATAACATAGGTAAATTATGAAATCACTAAGCATGTCCAAATATAAATATGCCACACACATAAGGTAAAACAAGGTTCGTGCATGCCTAAAGGACTCACCCCACTTAGCCTCTTGTGTAACTTGAGGTGCAACTTTGAAACCCATGTTCTCCTGTGTGACCTGAAATCTACACACTCAATTCACACATTAAACATACCTGCTCAATACAATAAATCAGAGAAATAATAACAATATATCGATAACTAAACCAATCATGAATATTCATTCTAACTATACAATAATTGATATCAAAATGAGATAACTATACTCTAACAACATGCATCCACAATAAATCAAGACATAAGATTCATCTAGGTTATTGCATGATAACATCCAATTTACCATTATCAACCAATGATATCAAAGTACACAAAAACATTAACATCCATCCATCATATATCAGATAAAACTAACTATATCACATCTTCCTAGTATCCATAACCATATAAGTGTAAGAAACTAAAATGAAAGTCATAATGTTAGATTGGCACTACATGCCCTAAACAACACATGTGTCACCAAATAATCCATAATAAGATCACATAGTATTAATATAGTTTTAGATAAATGTCTATAAATCTAGTAAATGAAATGATGCAAGAAATAGGTGGGCACTACATCCCCCTCTCCTAGGATTAGACTTCCGCCTAGAAGGGATTGAAATAGATAGGGATATTGAGCCCTCAAAGGTGTCGCATCCTCCCATGTAGTTTTTTTTTCATCAAACAAATACCAATGTACTATAACCTACTCCAAGTCACACCCTCGAAGGGCCAATCTCATGTTTTCTAGGATACGCACGGGCTCTAGTCTCCACTTTCCTTCATCATCCACTGTAATTTTGACCAATCCAATACATGAGAAATGTATTTTACATATATATGCAAAAATGAAACATGAAATACATTGTGGACCCAAACTAGGAATTTTGGCAAAGCTAAAAGGCAGAAAACTAGAACTAAAACCTCCAAGATCTCAAATGGCCCAAAAAAGTGATAAAAATCTTATAATCCCTTCCATAACAGGTTCATCTCTTATGTGGCTGAATTTTCAATAATAATTTTTCATCAACTGCAAAGTGATGTTTGTCATCTAGTTGTCTACATATGCCTTCTGACATGCTCTATCCTACTCAAGATGTTTCCTAATAAAAATTACCTACTTCTCTAATTCCGAAGGTAATTTAGCCCAAGTAAAACCTTGTCATCTAATCTCTCCCAACTCAAAGGTGTCCTGCAAGGTCATCCATATAAGGCCTGATAAGTATCCATACCAATGGAACTTTGGTAACTTTTTCTATAAGAAAAACTCGACAAGGTGCAAGTAATCGTCCCACTTATTTTTTGATCCATCATATACATATGCAACATATCCTCTAAAAAAAGAACTAATTAACCCTCTTTGTCTAACCATTTGTCTCTGGGTGGTAGGCTAAAATGAAATTGATCTCGAGTTCCTAGAGTGTTATAAAAAAATTCCATTAATCTGAAACATAGATGGTATCTCACATTAATAATGGTCTTGGAATTATATGCAACCTAATAATATCCTCCATAAATACTTTCGAAATGGTGACTACATTATATGTGACCTTGGTTGGAGAAAAGTGTGCAACCTTGGTTAACTTGTCCATAGTGACCATGATAGTGTCATGATGATAAGAAGACGTACGGAGTCGACAATGATGTCCATGGATATGACATCCCATTACCACTTAATAATTTCATGAGGATATAAACGTCCCGGGATGGGAATGTTCGGCCTTGACCCTCTAACACTCAAGGCAACGAGCTATAAAATCGATATATCCGGATGAGACCTAGACAATAATACAACTCTCTTAGATCGGTGTGCATGTTCTTCCCTCCTAAATGTGCTGCATATGGGGCTTAATGAGCCTCAGAAAGAATAAAGTTGTAAATATCACCTTCCTTTGCCACATAAATGCACCTCTAAAAATTAAGAAGACAATCGCCTCTATAATAAATTCTATATACTTTCCCGAAAAAGAACCCTGAGACTCCAACATATTTTTGTACCCTCATAAAACATGTCCCATGGAAGATGCGAAGGATCTTGCCCAAAGATTTAGCTGAAGTGTCATGGTAGAAATCACATGTCATCTTATACTCAAGGAATATGCAACGACATTTTCTTTTTCTTTGATATACTAAATATACATGGTAAAATCACACATTTGAACTAATTCCAATATCGTTAACAAGCATTGAGATTTGACTAAGAAAAAAACTATTGAAGGCTCTGATGATTGGTCCTCCGATAAAAGGCATACTCATTTATTACAAAGATAAAGACTACTCTAAAACCCTAAAATGCAAAACAACTCATTGTTATTTGCGTGCATAGTGACAAATATGAATTCATAAAATTAGGGCTCATACCAAGTGAAATTTGGACAAGCACATAAATACAAAAGTTATTATTAAAGTTCTAAGACCTAGAGAAAAGCGAGAAATCCCTACATTGAGCTGTAAATTTTATGCCACTACCGGATGACGGAAAAGGAAATGTCTCCACCACACTAGAGCATGAACAATTGTTCCTAAATTAAGCTGTTCAATTAAAATTTCTCATCTTGAAGATAATCAACATATTGCAATAAATATAGAAATAAACTCTCCTACTATACAAGCATGCCTAAACCTTTTTAAATCATGGAAATCATCTATCCTCCTCTCTGAACAAAGTGTTTAGATATGTAACTCTCTCTAAAATGTTCCTCAAATAACTCTCAAATCACTGAGTCTCTAATCAAATGGAGCTTTCACTCCTCATTCCTCTAGCATATATGCTTGTTGTGTGTCAGAGGAGGTGAATATAAACCTATTCTTGACATTGATCTCATATGAGTGAAGTCCAAAGAAACTATCAAAGCTTAGGAACCATGGCTCGGCCCCAAATCCATTTTTGGTTCCAATATATATAGGTGGCTATAGGAAAAGAAGATATCTAATAACATTGTATGTGTCATGATCATGAAGATGATTCCCAACCATCCCCACATATGACGAATGTGGTTTTCCTTCGTGTAACAATCCTCTATGGTGTGAGAGTGGCTCCAATGAAGAGGTACCACTCTCTAAAAGTTAACAAAGAGAGTTACGGGACCTTGGCCATCTCGAGTGTCCTGCTAAAGTGGCACCAAGTGTGCACCCTAATTTGGCAGTGTATTCTCTCTTGGATGGTCAATATCCACTACTATCTCTTGTTGTGCATGGAGACACCGATAAATAACTCCCACCGCCTACTATAATTCCTCTAATATCTATGGTCCTAACTCAAGGGCACACGGTTCGCGTGTAGGTGACCAACGTCCCAAACCACTAACTAATCAATGTCTCATACCAAGTGCAAATATCACGTGAGAGAAAGGAAAGGGAACTTTTATTATTTTACATGAGGTATCATAAATGATAAAATGTGTTAAGGTTATTAATGTAACCATTAGTAATTTAATTGCAATCCCTAGAGTGTCCGGTGTGTTGTAAACTTGAGCTATGATACGAGATACAATTCCTCGTATTTGACATGACCAAAACCAAAATGCGTTATTAAAAATCCTAGATTTTAGTTATAAAATTATTTTATTAATAATTTAAGTATGGTTGGACTATAACCAGCAGTTAATTAATACTATTTTATTTTCCATAATTATTCAATAATTTGGATTAAATACCCACTTTGTCCATTTTAAAATTTAATTCGGGATTGGGTCCCAATGTGGCCAGCCATACTAACTCATGCCTAATGATTATTTATTTAAATATTTTCTTAAATCCCAATTTAATATTTTATTCCCATCATGGCCCTTAAATAAATCAAATTTACCCATGCTAAATATTTGTTTATTTAAACCTTTTCTTAAATTCTCTTTTTTAACTTTTTTATACCCACCTTGGCCTCGAATAAACTTGTAGATTTCCACTTAGTAAATTTTCCCCAATACCTATTAAATCATTTTACCACACTTCTGAAGTGATGATGATTAAATTAGATCCCTTATATTTTTTTAATCTAAACCCTAGACTTTAGGTATCCCTATAAACCCTAATCCTCCATTATATTTATCTTTATAACTTTTATTTTGTTTTATTTTCCTCTATTTGCACAAGTTGTTTTTTTACAGGGGAGAAGATGGAGGAGGATGGAAATAGAAGTAAGAATAAGATCATGGAGGAAAAAATTCATCCGGATTTGAGATCCCCACAATTTGGTTTTGATTTTCCAGGAGGGAATAAATCCCTCTTCTAAATTTGTACTATATTTCTACCAAGATTTGCAAGATTCATTTTTTGTAAGTACGTTTATATATTTAATTTTTTTTTTGTAAGATTATTTTCATATATTATATATATATATATATATATATATATAAAAGAAGTCGCACGAACTAGTATGTTGCCGGGGTTGTAGGTTAGGGCCATCAGGTAGGTTGCACATGGTTTTATAGAGTCATGGTCATTGCTATATGGAACGAAAGAGGTATTGTGATGTGGCACGACCATACTAAAGGATATTGTGGTTTGGCCGTGCCCACTCAACAACCACAATGCCTCCCGCTTGGTCAGTAAAGGGAAATGGGAGGGCAGGTCATTGCGACTAAGCTTAGTTTATTAAATAATCGCAAGGGAAATATATATATATATATATATATATATTTTTAATAGTTGGAATATTATATGCACACCCAAATGCCTTTATATATGTATAAGGGTGGCAGATAAGCGAGTTGGTGATGAAGGCATGTTGTGAGGCATAGTGTTCATAGTCTTTAGTTTGACTCTCACCATGTTCTTACAAAAACCCTTTTTAGAAAGTATATTTCTAAGTTGCATGGGTACGATGCTTCATTCACCTAGAATTTTGGTATATCATGGAAGGAGAAAAAGTTGTTGTCGGAGGTATGGAGATCAATCTTTCTAAGCGAGACTATTACCCGGAGTTGCGAGGTGGAGACAACTAGGATCAATTTTTTTATGACGGAAAAAGTAGATTTGTGAAATTAATGCTTTTTTGTTGGCAAGGAAAAATTTGATTTCTTCACTAATGTAATTTCTTGGTTGTGCATACTGGCATGTGTAAGGAGATATGTTTGCACATTTTTAAGTATTTAACCCTGGATGGCAAGTATCATAATATTTACACCCATCATTTATCTTTATTGAACATGTTTAGGCATAAAATCATGATGAGTATCCCTTTCTTTCTTTATATCCTTGCATGACGATTTTTGTGAGATATTTCCAAAAGGGAAAGGTGGATACCCCCATCCATGAAGGCCTCATCCTCCTCCTTTTTCAAAATAGAAAACCTATTCCAACCAAACTTGTTGCTCCAATTGAGGAGGATGACGATCTTACTTTGGTCAAATTTATCACTAAGATGAAGGAGGGAAAGATTTCCCACATCAGAGGTGAGGAGAGGGATAATATGGAGGGTAGGGTTAATCAAATGATTTTGCACATTATTTTTGAATGATTTTTTCTAACTTTTACAAAGTGTTTTAGAATAGAGAATTTGAAAAAAACTTGCATTCCAATCACCCCCGATTGTTCCATTTCTCAAAATTTCCCACCTAAGATGGTATTTGATAAAAAATCACATCCTAAGATTAGGAACAATGCTCCAAAGTGATTGTTTTAGATGTGTGACATCGAACACCTCATTACTACATTCACAACAATATATAAAGGAAGTGAATAAGTTTTAGAAATGTTTTTGTTGAATGGGAAATCAAACCAAACCAAACTTATTAATCTATTACACGATCATACCTAGTTCACCCAAAGTGTTGGAACCCAAGCTCTAATACGAACTTCCATTCCCAACAAAATAACCAAAAAATAACTCGATGTTTTCTCATTTCATAACTATAACATGTGTCTCCATAATATCACATATTTTTTTAAATTTATTTATTAATAGCCCTACCTTATAGCATTTACATGATTATGAGATAAGGGGAAAATTTTTACAAATATTTAGTCATTCCCAATTTGAATCGAACCAATTTTACTCTAACAAATTCAATGGATATTATAGATATTGCCAATACTACAACTCAACTTATAATATGTAATCAAGTATTATCTCGTAATAGTATCGCATCTAAAGGTGCTAATAATGATATTCATCTAAGGACCCACTCAATAGAGCTTAATATAAAAATAAAATAAATAGAATACATCCTCCAACATTTACATGAACTTTCCTTCACTAAATTTATAAGTCATACCAAAGATCAATTCATATATATATATATATATATATATATATACACTAAGGTGGTTTGATTAGGGGCCCATGGCCAAGTGGAGGAAAAAGATAAATTTGACTTAAGGATTTAAAGAAAATTTTCACCATTGATTTCAACATGGAAAACCTAAATGAATTAATCAATCCCTTATATATTTTCATGTGTTCCAACTCTCACTCTTTTTACCTATTTATTATTATTATTTTATCCTTTGTTGTTGCATAGGTCAAGGAGAGCCACCATGGAAGCTTGAAGGAAGATAGAGGACTTGTATTTTGTTTGTTTTTTTTTCTAGTATGCACCCATAGTAGGGGAAAAGAACCACTATAGAGATTAAGGGAAGATTGATTTCAATTAAACTAGTACGATGCGTGGGGAAAGTGGAAAGGTTCACGGCAAGAAAAAAGGTGCGGTTTTGAAAGTACATGCCACGCCATAACAAGCAAGAGAGGAATGAAACATTATATATGTTGAAATGAGATGACAACGAATCCCTCTCTACATGGATTCAGATCCTATTATTCAGCTTTTGGTTGTAACCGAGATAGCCTAAGTTAGGAAAAGGATAGGATCAGATTAGATGTAGTTATTTTTGTATGAACCGCTATAAATCTGTGTGTGCCCATTGAGGCAGTGTGTCTTATGACGTGAGAGAGTTGAGAAAAAGGTTGTCTATAATTTTATAACTTGAATAATAAGAGAACTGATGCTATTTCTCTATGGATGTTTCCCTCTTGAGGGTTTTACCATGAAAATCTACGGGTCTATGTGATTTGTCTATTTTTCTATTGTTATTTCCGTTTACTTGCTTTATGTGTTTTATTTCCACTTTGTGAATATTAATTCATGGTTGTGTAAAGTCCAAAAAGTGGTATCAGAGCATGTTTGACTGAGGCCACAAAGGACAAGTACAGAAAGGTGAGTTAGATTGGGGTGAATTTGAACTAAGGTGAATTTTAAAGGCTGCGTGTTTTGCTAGGTGAGTTTGGGGGTCATGATTTTGGAAGGGATGCATATTCGAATAAAGCTTGTGGTGACCCGTGGCAAGGTTTCCTTGTGTAGAAACTCTTTAACATGGCCGGGCTGCTTGGTGGTAGTGAAACACACATGGAAATATTTCGTGGCCACATTCGGTGATTGCGAGACTCGTGCAAGCGATTTGCAAATTGACAACAAAGACACAAAGTTTGAAATTTGAAATCAAAAAATTTGATGGGAGAAACAATTTTGAGTTATGGAAAGTCAAGATGCGGGACATATTGTGCGTGCGGTGTTGTGAAGGCGCTCACGGAAAGGCAAAGAAACCCACGAGTATGGATGATGATGATTGGGATGAGATGGAAACTCATGCTCTCAGTGCTATTCACTTTTGCTTGGCCAATGATGTATTATTCAACATCGTGTCTGAAACAATAGTAGAAAGACTCTGGAAAAACTGGAAAGCCTGTATATGACTAAATCCTTGATGAATAGAATCCCCCTGAAGTGTTAGCTATATACCTTACATATGAAGGAAGGTATGACAATTTGAACATTTAAATACTTTTAATACTCTTATTTTTAAATTGGACAGCATGGGTGACAAAATTTCAAATGAAGATAAGATGGTAACATTATTAAGTTCTCTGCCTAAATCTTGGGATCTTTTGTAACCTATATTAGTTTTAGTTCTAAAGAGGTCATTAGCTTTGATGTTGTTGTTGGAGCTATGATATCTGAGGAAACTCAAAAGATATCTTCTCTAGAAACTTTGACATCATAAGATATGATGGCAGAGGTAGAACTACCGAGAAGAGACAAGACATTTGAAGGGCCCACTAGATAAAAGTCAAAGGGTAAAAAGAGCAAGTTGAAGTGTTGGTTCTGTAACAAATCAGGACACCTCAAGAAAGATTGCTGGAAATGTAAAGAGGCATCTAAGGAGGAGGACTCTACAAAGGAGGATAACATAGCTGAGAAGGATTCACATATGGTTGATGAGGTATTATCTACGTCTATTGTCTCACAGTACCATTATGACTGGTTAATTGATTCTGGGGCATCCCATCACATGTGTTTGCATAGGAATTGGTATTCTACATATCAATCTATTGATGATGGGGTAGTTTACATGGGTAATGATGTTACATGTAAAACTATTGGGATAGGATTATCAGAATTAAAATGTATGATGGGATTGTTAGAACACTGACAGATGTGAGACATGTGCCTAACTTGAGAAAGAATCTGATATCTTTGGGAGTTCTGGATTCTAGTGGACATAAGGGTTCAGTTCAAGGTGGAGTTTTGAAGATATCAAAAGGTATCTTGATAGTCATGAAAGCTAATAGATTCAGGGACCTGTATAAACTTGAAGGAAGGACAAAAATTGATCAAGTAGGAGTTGCATCAAAGGATGCAGGTGAATCCACTCACTTATGGCATCAACGACTGGGTCATATCAGTGAGAAAGGAATTAAGGTACTTGCTGATCATAAACTTCTTCCTAGTTTAAAAACTATAGATTTAAAGTTTTGTGAGCATTGTGTTTATGGGAAACAAGCTAGATAGAAATTTAAACCTGGAAAATATACAAGTAAAGGTATCCTAGACTATATTCATTCAGACCTATGGGGTCCATCTCCGAAACTCTCATATGGAGGATCATCATGTTTTGTTAGTTTTATAGATGATTATTTGAGGAAAGTTTGGATCTATTTTTTAAAGAGGAAAGTTGATGTATTTAAAATTTTTAAATAGTTTAGAACTTTGGTTGAAAAGAGCATAGGTAAATCAATTAAATGTCTTAGAAAAGATAATGGAGGGGAATTTAATTCTAAGAGTTTGAGAATTATTGTGCAAGAATGAAGGGATTGACATGCATAAAACCATTGTGTACACGCCACATCATAATGGCATTGCTGAACGCATGACAGGACTCTTCTTGAGAGAGAAAGGAGCATGCTCAGTAATGCAAAGTTACAATAGGAATTGTGGCGAGAAGCTTTTCTTACATCTTGTTACCTAGTTAATCGATCACCATCGAAAACAATTGACTGCAAGATTCCACAAGAGGTATGGACAGGTCAACCATGTAATTATTCTAGTCTTAGAGATTTTGGTTGTGATGCTTATGCACTTATTCTGAAGATTCAGCGTTCCAAGTTAGAACCTAAGTCATAGAAATTAGTCTTTTTATGGTGATGGTGTGAAGGGGTATATATTATGGAATCCTACTACCCATAAGATCATCATAAACAGGATGTTATATTTGATGAAATTTCACTCATGAAATCAGATGGAAAGAATGTTATGAAATAGGTTGATGTACCACAGTCACAACAAATTCAATTTGATATAAATTTATCCATGGGTGAAAATCATGAAGATTTCCGTGAGTAGAATATTCATGAAGAAATCACTTAGGAAGATGAGCAAAATGAAACACCTTAGGAAATTAAGGAAATACCACAACAAGCTCTACGAAGGTCTACATGGATCAGATCAGTTCCAAGCAGGTATGATGATTTTTTCACTTCTGTTGCTTTAATTTCTAATGAAGGAGAACCAAGTTGTTATAAAGAAGTAATAGAGGTTTTAGATAGTGACAAATGGAAACATGCCATGAAAGAGGAAATTGATGCTTTGATTACAAACAAAACATGGGATCCGGTGGAACTTCTAAGAACAGGGAAATTGGTTGGTTATAAGTGGGTATAAAAGTTGAAGAAATGTGGTGATGATGTTATTTCAAAGTACAAAGTGAAGCTGGTTTGGTGCAAAAGGGTTTTCTTAGGAAGCAGGTATTGACTTTCATGATATTTTTTCACCAATTGTAAAAATTGTTTCTATTCGTATGGTGTTAGCACTAGTTGCATTTCATAATCTTTAATTAGAGCAGCTAGATGTTAAAACTACATTTCTACATGGAGATTTGGATGAGGAAATTTACATGGAACAACAGAAGGGTTCGTTCAAAATCAAACAAGAGGTTTGTTTGCAAACTTAAGAAATCATTGTATGGATTGAAGCAGTCTTCAAGAAAATGGTACAAGAAGTTTGATTCCTTCATGGTGATCAAAAATTTTACCAGGAGTGAATATGATCATTGCATTTACTTTAAATGGTTAGATAATGGAATTTTCATTATATTGGTATTGTATGTTGATGATATGCTTGTTGCAAGAAAGAGCATGGTTGATATCAAGGGTTAAAGGCTCGATTGGCTGTGACATTCGATATGAAGGATCTAGGAGCAGCAAGACAGATCTTGGGCATGGAAATACATAGAGACAAGATGAAAGGAAAGCTATGGTTATCACAAGAGAAATATGTGGAGAAAATACTTCAAAAATTTGTATGGATAAGGTGAAACTAGTTAATATCCCTTTAGCTTCACATTTTAAACTTTCTTCAGGTTTGTGTCCTAATATTGATGAAGAAAAGGAGTATATGTCTCATGTACCATATGCTAATATAGTAGGAAGTTTTATGTATGCGATGGTTAGTACTAGACCGGATATTTCACATATTCTTTTGTTGTTGTTAGTCAATACATGGAAAATCCAGGTAAAGAACATTGGGCAGCAGTGAAATGGGTACTCCGGTATCTTAGAGGCATGAGCAGTTATTGTATCACTTTTGTTGGTTGCAGTGATAAGGTTTGTGGTTATTTTGATTCATATTTTTCAAGTTATTTGGACAAGAGGAGATCTACTTCAGGTTATGTATTTACTCTTGCAGGTGGTCCTATTATTTGGATGTCAAAGCTTCAAAGCATTGTTGCTTTATCCACTACTGAGGCAGAGTATGTATCTGCTTCACACGCTTGCAAAGAGGCAGTATGGTTGAAAGGATTATTGGGTGAGTTAAGACAGGTTCAAAAAAATGTAAAAATTTTCTGTGATAGTCAAAGTGCAATTTATTTGGCTAAGAATCCAGCTTACCACAAGTAAGTCGAAGCATATTCCAGTTAAATACCATTATGTAAGACATGTTATTGATGAAGGACAAGTTATTCTTGATAAGGTCCACACTCAAAAGAATTGTGCAGACATGTTCACGAAACCGGTTATATTAGAGAAGCTATGGTGGTGCATCGCTTCTCTTGGCTTGCAGAAAAGGTGATGAGAAAATGAGAAAAGTATCAGGTTAATTGTTGTCAAGGTGGCGATTATTGAAATTAGATGACAACGAATCCCTCTCTACATGGATTCAGATCCTATTATTCAGCTTTTGGTTGTAACTAGATAGCCTAAGTTAGGAAAAGGATAGGGTCAAATTAAATGCAGTCAGTTTTGTATGAACTGCTATAAATCTATGTGTGCCCATTGAGGTGGTGTGTCTTATGACGTGAGAGAGTTGAGAAAAAGGTTTTCTATAATTTCATAACTTGAATAATAAGAGAACTGATACTATATCTCCGTGGATGTTTCCCTCTTGAGGGTTTTACCATGTAAATCTCTGTGTCTATGTGATTTGTCTATTTTGCTACTGTTATTTCCATTTACTCACTTTATGTGTTTTATTTCCACTATGCAAATTAATTCATGGCTGTGTAAAGTTCAACAATATAGAGGCCACAAGGGCTATAGCTACATAGTGGAGAGGACACCACCTTGGGTAGGGTTGGTGGTTTTGGGTCAGCCAGGTCGTCCTAACCCTCACAACCCTTTTCAAAATGTTTTAAGATTTTATTAAGTATACACACACCCACACACACATACACATATATATATAATTCTTTTATATTTCATTTATGTGCATGGCTTGGCCATGATGAAGAAGGGAGGGAGGATGTTTTAATGCTCATATTAGTTTTTGCGGTGACGCATTCACCAAAAGCCGACAAGTTCCAAGAAGTAAAGTGCGGGCGAGGGAGCAGAGAGTCCCCGATTGGTCAAGATGGCCATGGTAGGTGGAAAATTCGAGAAGCTTATGATGAAAAACAAAAGTATAAGGTGGGGATCATGGCTAAGCCATTTCATCCCCAAAACAAAGCTTTCTTTAAAAAGTAAAATTATATATTTATATATATTTAATCCTCTTAAAACTATGTCCGTAATATGTTAATTTAACTACATTATATCCATGATTTCTAGTGAATTTCTCTAAACCTATATTAGTAAACTAATAAATTTCTTTATATATATATATATATATATATATATATATATATATATATATATATATATATATATATATATATATATATATATATCTAAGGTATGTAAATTACTTTCTCGGGAAAGCTAATTGCTCTAAGTATGTTATCAAATCTTATGTTCACAACAATAGGTATAATATTTATTACATTATTAGTAATCCAAAACCAACTAAGATATTATTTTAAAATATTACCCAAGATAAGAAACTACACTATTATTTTACAACCCATTTTAAATGATATTAGGATTATGACACAAGAAATCTCAATACACAAATAAACTAAATCAGTCTACAATGTTTTCCTATGTAAACTAATTAAATTAGAGATTTTCATTTTGCATTATCATATAAATATCCCCATCAACATAGATTTTAAAGAGGATGAAAAAAATATAAGATCTCTACTTCTTCTAAACATTAATATTACATGAAAAGTAAATTTTCTCTTTAGAACTTCAATTTATATTAAGTTCCCCCCATCTAAAATAAGAATGGTACAATAAATATCATACTAATATTTCCCTCCTATTAAGATTCAATTTATATTATGTCTTTCTCATAAAATCTACAATGAACATTAACTCAAAATGCAAGAGGAAAATATCTTATTAAGGATCCTTCCTTTAACACTAAGAATACAAGGGATTAAGTGCTCTTATTAAAACAAACCTCTTCTATTCAAAACAAGTGATCGAACAACTCAATAACTATTTTTTCATTGATAATATTTAAAAAAAATAAAATACAAGTAATATTCCTTCCATAAAATGTGGGAACAAATTTACAATATTATTATACTTCGTCTTAAGAGAGAATAGAAGATACCAAAATATTACATAATCATTACAAAAAACACTGTAAAATACAAGTGTGCAAGCCTCCCCAAAATGGTGAACACTTTATCCAAACTTTAAACTTTTTCTTCCATGCTCCAAACTTATTTTCCAAGATTTCAAATCCATATGAAAGTCGTCAAAGCACAAGAAAGATGCCCAATTTTCCACCCAACCAAATCACCTCATCGCATGCCATCTCCACCAATATATGACATGCTAGGTTCCTTGAATCCTATAGGGGAGAGAGAATGGATGCCTCAAATTTGCAAAATTAAAGTGAGAAAAAGGATTGACAATAACACACACATAAAACCAAATGAACAACAAAATTGCAAGAGGATAACTCCATGTTTTCCTCAAAGGGAAGAGTGGCAAGGAGCTCATTGTAAGCCATATTGTGAACCAACCATAGGAACACAAAAATAATATTCATAATCATCATACATCCTGCCTTATCACTCCATCCCAAATTCCAAGCCTCCTCCAAGTAAGGATTTTCAAACCATTTTCAACCATGAGATGGTTTCCTTCACAAGGATGGAAGATGAGGTTCAAACCATATGAACAATCATCTTCCACATCAAACCATATGAGGGGAGGAAATAATAAAATAGACCATCATGGCTTGTCCATCAAGCCATGTGGTGTAAGAGAGGTAACCCATCCTCTTCCCTATAATTAAAAAATCCACCCCAATTATAGATTGAATGGAGAAGATATAAGAATAACAAATATTTTCAAAGACGCCAACAATAAAATGGAAGTATTCAAGATATCTAAAAAAACCATTTTTATTTTACACAATATAATAACACAAGAGAAAATGAGAGTCATGTAGGCCTAACTTAAAACAAGCTATCCCTCTCTAAAATAATCCATGCACTTCAAGTAGAGTTCATTTAAGAGACCTCTTAGAAATCGGAGGTGGAAAATACCTGGCGAATATCCCTGGAACCAGTTTTGCAGGAAGGCAATTTTTTTGGGGGTTGTATGTAAATATTTCACTGATTTTCAAGTGGTGTGACAGAAGGCTGTAGAAGTGCCACGAGAATATTTTCTATCTTATAACAAAAACCTCTTATCATGTGTCCACAATTTTGTTGTCACACGACATCAAACTTGTTGTTTGCGTGCAACAACAAGTATTTTTCGCACATTAGTAAATATTTTGTTACACATCTAGAACCTCCGCCCTCTAGTCACGTGTCAAAAAACTCTCTATGTCATGCATCACCAAACTCTCTGTCATGCGTCTTCTTCCTTCACACTCATATCGCGCATCAAAAAACTCTCTATCACGCATCCGACCTCCGACCTCTATCATACATAAAAACTCTCTGTCACACATCTATAGCCTCCACCCTCCTGTCGCGTGTTTATTGCACTTGATAATACATATTCCCCTAGGTGGTATGAGTGATACGGTAGTGTTATACCTGGCGAATGATCTGGTAGTGTTATAAATTAGGGATCACGAATGGTGTCCCAAATATGAATATGCCACATACACACAATGTTTCAAAAAGATCACACATGGCTAAAGGACTTGACCCAGTTAGTGCTTATGCGCAACCTTATGTAAAACTCTACGAAACCCACGTTCTCTTGTGTAACTTGTAATTTGCACACTCAATTCACACATTAAACATACATGCTCAATAAATAATAAATCAGATAAATAATCCAATATAATGACAACCAAATCAATCATGGATATTCATTCCAACTATACAACAATCAATAATTATTTCACTTATGATTGACAATCCAAATCTAGAAAGCAACCACATCCAAATGAGATAACTATCCAAAATGTCACATATGTTTCTATAGTAGATCAAAACATAGAATTCATCCAAGTTATTCCATGATAACATCCAAAGCAGAATCATCATAATTAATGGTCACAATATGAAATAGATTCATCATTCATCCATCATATATCTAGTAAAATCCATCTAAGTTACATCCTATTAGTATCCATAATAGCATGGGTACAAGAAACTAGAAATATGTATCATAATAGTTTATTGGCTCAATGTGTCTCAAACTCCACCTATGTCATAAGATTAATCTATGACGAAAGCATATAATGCTTAAACAATATTATATCAATGCAAGTAATCCAAAAGCGAAACCATATAAGATCAAAATGGTCTTAAATCATTATCTCAAATCTAATAAATGAAATGAGTCAATAATTGTAATGATGCAAGAAAGGGGTGGGCACTACAATGTGTATTCATAGAAATAATAGACATGGATAAAAGATAACACCCATGAATTATAATGGGATTAGGGTGTAGGAATTTGAATGTGTTTTCATTTTCAGGAAATAATCACTAAAACATTTTCTACACTCGGTTAAAGATCTTGGCTAATTTTTTCTCCTCATAGGCCTCAATCTCGTGACCACCTAGTTGTTGTTGAAGGAAGAGGCATGGGAGGATAGCTGAAAACAAAGAATGCATTCATTTGTGATAAAATTAATAAGAAAAATGCACAACAATGGAGGACATAATACACAAATGCACAACATAAAACGAAGATAAAAACAATAGCATAAATATTAGATTTCTAGAAAATATATGAGAGCTTCGCTACTATTTTATTTTTCTTCTTTTATTTATTTTTCCTCTCTCTTACATACTAGAATGCAATGCACTCACAAAATGAAAAACTCGATGTAGAAATTAATTTCACTCACATTTGCACATTAATGGCAGATATAAACATTAATACATTTTCCAAAATCAAAGAGAATGTCAGAGATCAAATTTGAACATTCCATTAAATCAAGTTTTTCCCTTTTTCAAAATGTACATCTATCATAAGAGTCCATCTGTCGGGGATCAATGTTAATTTTAGTGGTTGAGATTATATCTCCAACACTCCCCCTTAATCTCAACTCATTGTCATCCTTCTCGGAAGTTTCGTAACATCTCCATAGATGTTGCTACCTTTTGAAATCTTCCATTCATTAGTTATTCTTAAACATAGACACCCAAACAACTTCTTAGATATTCAAATGCATATTTTCCCAATGGTTTAGTAAATATATTAGAAAATTGATCTTGTTATCTATAAAAATCTATACATATTTACTTGTTATTAACAAGCTCTTTTATTAAATGATATTTACTGAGTCTATGTGTTTGCTTCTTTTGTGAAAAACATGATTTAAAGACAATACGATTGCTGAGTTATTATCATAATAAATCTTCTTCTTTTATTCTTGTTTGTGCATCAACTCATCTAGCATTCTCCTCGTCCATACGGCTTGACATGATGCACCCTTCACATGCCACATACTTTGTTTTATTAAAGAAAGAGTTAAAATGGTATGTTTCTTTGAGTCTCATGATACTACCCCTATTCCAAAATGAAAAACATAACCAGAGGTACTTTTCTTATCATCAATGTTGTCAGTATAATCATTATCTATGTATTTAATGATCTTAAACTCATCTAAAGTTGAAGACCATATTCCGTAGTTCTTTGATCCACAAAATTACCTCAGTACTTTTTTTCCATATTGCCAATGAGATTATTTTGACACTCCATGAACCTAGAAATAAGTCTCACACCATATATAATGTCAGGCCTTATGGCTATTAATTACATGAGACTACAAGCTAGTCTTTTACAGAATATAAGATCAACTTTTGAATTATCTTCGTTGTTAAACTTTACCCCTATACCAACTAGTGTAGGATTTGGCTAACAACTCATCATATTAAATATTTTCAATACATCACTTGCATACTTTGATTGAGAAATAAAAATACCTTCAGCTAATTTTTAACTTCTATTCCAAAGAAGTATTTCATGAGACCAAGGTCAGTCATTTAATACTATTTTATCATGGTTGTTATCTAATTTTGCCACTCAAAAAAAATTAGACAAGGAAAAACTTACACGTCGCGAAAATGGAGGAGTTGATCCATCAAGAGGATTACATTTTAGATTTGGGAAAATAGAGTTAAAGCGAGGCAGAACAAGTTGTAGAGATTTTAGGAAAGGATGAAGTCTGAAATTTAGGTTTTGGATTTCAGATGCGGAGCTTTTCAGAGATCTAGTGAGTCAAATGTTCCAAAACTGAAACTCTAAAAGTCTAAAATTTCAAACTTTTTGGGTTTTGGGGTTTTAGAGATCTCGGAGCATGAACTCAGAAAGTGGAGGAAAATGTCAAAAAGAAGAAATATTTTTTAGGTTTCGGGTTTTGGGGATCTCGGTGAGAGAAAAAATCCAAAATCCAAGACTTTGAAAGACCAAAATTTTAGAATTTAGGATTTCAAAGTTTTAGAGGTGTGGAAGTCGGAGTTTCGGAAGTCTCGGTAACAAAATCGGAAAAGTGACTAAAAATGTCTAAAATCCCAAAATTCTAAATCTCGAAAGGGTTCATAATTTGGAATTCAACATAGGTTTTGGGGTCAATGTAGGGGGAGTTTCTAGTTTCAAAATATTACGATTTTGGGTTTCAGAATTTCGAAACTCTTGAGATGATTTGGGCGATGAAAAATGTTTCAATCTCCAAAATGAAAAATCTCTGAAAGAATGAATTTCAGGATTTTAGAGGTTGTATGAATTTTGGACTCCAAAGTAGGACAGAGGAAACCACCCACCATTTTTTTAGAATGACACCTCGACCTTTATATGGCCATAACTTTTGAGTGGTAGCTCGGATTTGCACAAGAAAGGAATTTTTAAAATCTTAAAATTAGTGAGACTAAGTTATTCAAAATTAAGAAATACAATCCACCATTTTGAGGGTGTCAGACTTCTCACCTACCAAAATAATGAAGTATGGGCTTCCTTTCTTGCCCAACAAGGAACAACACATGGAGGCATGGGTTTTGCAAGTAGAACCCATCATTGTTGTAGGTGAATTCAATGCATTTATTGGGTGGTTGGAGTAAGATTTTGAAATTATTCTCTCTTCTTCTCTCTTTATTCCTATATATTATAAGGAGGGGCATTTTTCTAAAGGTTGGATAATTTTTTTGCACCCTCCCTTCTTCTCTTGTCTATAAGTGGATTTGTGGAGTTTAAACCTCCCATTCAAATTGTAATGCAATTTTGTGCCTCTTGGCCATTGTAATGGATTGTATCAAATTTGTGGAGCAATAGGAATAAGTTTGTGGATGATCTCAACCCTCTCTTGTGTTCATTTTCTTCATCTAATCTCTCATTACAATCTCGGTTATCTATGCATGGTGGTTGTGTTACATTTTTAATGGTTTGTGTTTAATGGAAAAATAGGTTGTGAACATTACTTTTTGCATAATCTCTATTAGTTTGGGTTTATTTTCTTGTAAACTTCTTAACCCTGTCTCCTTGGCAAGATAGAGTAGGTTTTAGATTAGATCCTCTATAATTTGAATATGTGCATCTGAAAAAGGAATAGGAAGTGGCCTTCATCCAAAGAGATTTCCCGAATGCAAAGTGCCACACTTTGCAAAAATCTCCATGTTTTTAAATTACACTGAGAGTTTCAACCTATCGAGTTGCAGACATTTAGGGGTGCTATGATTACACATCAATAGCTACCTTAAAATAATTTATGGAAATCTCTCTGATGGGTCGTTGAAACTTCCAATCATTAGATCAACTTGTTCAAACATTGATTTCATTATAAACCAAGGCTATGTTCAAGAATGTATACAGAGAAGTGGATATGTAACTCGTTATTATGGTGGTTCTCTTTTTTGAGGGATTTTTTTAATAGCGATTTTCTTCTTCTCACTACAAAAGGAAAGTAAATAAAATTCTAAACTACTGAAAGCTTAATACTACCAAATAGAAAGAAAATTATATCAAATGATTCTATGCTACTGAAACAAATTCTTGAATAAAATGCTTGTTAAAGGAAATGTTTACTTGTAATGAAATAATTGTTGAAATAAAATAATAGTAAAGTAAATACATTCAAACAAATAAATACAATATTGCATTCAGATAATTATCAAACCAAGATACTAAAACTAAAATTAATCAATTGTAAAGATAATGCATAAACTACCAATCCGCTAATCTCCTCAGTCGAGTGGGCCCTTGCTCTACTTTGAGATTGAAGATATCAACACAAATGTATATTGAAAACAACATGTATTATATTAATTAAAGAAAGTTCATCACATAGATCACACTTTAACAAAAATAACGTCTTTTATCAACTATTGTAATACTATAACAACTTAAAACTAAGATAAATTTTAAAGGATGTTCCTTATAGGCACGGTCGATTACAATGAATGAAACAAATATAGGGAGCACATTTAACCAATAAAAATTCATTAAAGTTCCATGACACATTATAATACTGCTAGAAATAGGGGTCCTTTTTGTAGATGGTTGTGGGTTAATCCTCCAAAACATCTTAGTGGTTCATGAGACTCTGTCTCCTTTACAACAACTACCAAAAATGGTAGAAAATGCACATAATCAGCTCTGTCTATGTTAGTAAATCACCTTTGTAAAAATAAGTCGGTGAAAGTTTTGTTAGGAGTTAGTTTCCATGAGATAATATAAGCATAAATGCATCACTTTCTACTTTAGAGATAAGTATTTATAACATTTCCATGCATATATTAACATTTTTAGGAGTAAAAATTATAGTTATATGGATGTTATGATACTTTTATTTATGGAATCATCGGTATATTAAGAAAAGTAAATCATCTACTTAACGAACACACAATTAGCATTTTACCTTTCTCATCCATTTTGATATACAAAGTAAGCTTCCTAATGTACCTAATGAAACCATTTTGAATTAATTAACAATCAATACAGATGTATCGTGCTCTAAGAATTTGATTGAGACTATAGAGCACCTTTATCATCTTGTATACCTTTTCTTCATGACCTAAAATTTCATATCCTTCTAACTGTTGTACATAAACCACTTCTTCAAGATAACCATTTAAAAAGATGATTTTACATCCATTTTAAAACATGCCACTTATTCTATGTTGAAATGGCCAAAAGCGGTTATTACCATATCCAAACGCACTACGGGAGCAAAATTTTATTGTAATCAATAAAAGGATTTTGAATAAAGCCTCTAACAACCAATCTTGCCTTATGCTTCAACACTTTACCATCCACGCCATGTTTAGTTTTGTAAATCCATTTTACACTTAAGACATCCTTTCCTTGAGGATGATCCACCAACTCCCAAGTGTTATTCTTCTCAATAGCTTCAATATCTTCGTCCATGGATTCAACCCATGCTTCATCTTTTATTGCTTCATAAAAGACATTGGATCAACAACTTCTGAAAATAAAGCAAAAATAGAGAAATAATTTGATGTGTCAACATTAAAATCAGATTCATAAATATCTCTTAAACTTGTTTTTAGCTATAAAAACTTACCAATATAGGATCGATGAACTTGCTCATATTAACTCGAGTTTTGTGGAATTATTTCCAAAGATTTCATGGATGGTGTTCTTCATGAATTTTGTTGCCTAGGTTTAATATTTTAATTTCTTGAAGATCTCGTTGTCGTATATGGAGGCATAGCTTGTGCTATAACTTGTGGAGCACGTCAGGGGAGTGGAAGGAGGTATTTATTGAGGAATAACTTAATTTTATAGCACTTCATCACCCATATCATAATGTGAATCGTTGCGGCTATACTTATTGTAGACACCCCAATTTCACATCTATCCTAAATCAATTAATTCCCCTTCCTCATTTCCCACAAAAATACACTTCGAATTAATCAAATATAATTTGATTAATTATCCATTTCAAAATTTAAAAATAATCTAATCCTCACCACATGTCATTATTCTCCATGTTTTTCCACTATTGAATTAAAAATTCAAATTCAAATCCTCACCCATTCTTCGTGGTCCCCACTCACCTAAAATCCTCCACTTATGAATTAAAAATATAATTCAAATCCTCACCCATTCTTCGTGGCCCCCACTCACCTAATCTTGCACACATTTTCAAACCACTCATCTAATCTTGCCCACATTTTCAAACCACTCACCTAATCTTGCCCACATTTTCAAACCACCCACTTAATCTTGCCCACATTTTCAAACCATGATTACTTAAATTAATCTAAGTTAATCATTCCCAGGCTATAAATACAACCTTACCCCTCCCCTCTAAACACACGGAGAATAAGCTTTCATGCCATATCTAAGTTCTTGCATCCTTTGAGCAAAGAACATCATTTTACCTCGTCCTAATGCCAAAATAGCCTCATAATCCTTTTTCCCATCTAGTGCAAAGTAAGAAGATCGTTGTTGCAGGAAGGTCTTGCTCCGTCTTGAAGAAAAGCACCTACATATCACAAAATCAGGGCTCAATCCAAGTTTCCTAGCCCATTCTGAGGTTTGCTACGGAACGCGAAGGAGGAGGTACGATTATTGGTATTTTATTTCCTTGTTAGTAGTGTATTTTTCATAGCTTACATTCTGGCACGCCCGGTTACTTTCGATCTGTTACCATTACTTTCTCAATTAGTGGTTTTATCTGTTCTTTGTTTATTATTGTTTATTATTATTTCTTTTTCTGTTCCTTTTGGTCTTCTTTGGTTAACCTTCACGCTTTGGGTAGTGTTTTTGTTGTGTGGTGTCTTGTGGTGTATCTGCAGGTTATAGCAATAATGAAACTCTGAAGCTCATCTTGTCTTTGATCTCCTCGGTGCTTGGTGTTTAGTTGACAGTTTTGGCTTTGCTATTTACTCGTCATCTGTAAAAACATATGAACTATCCATTAGTTTATCATCTTACTGTCATGGGACAACCAATCCGGAAAATATATTTATTTATTTCCTTTTGCTAAAATAACTGCTTTGTAGGAAGTTAATCATTTATTTATTTTTTTCTTTCTTTTATTTTAGTCAATCATTTTATGATCTAACTCTTTCCTTCTAATTATTGTTATTTTTTAACCTTGCTGTCAAAATCTTAGCTTCTCAGGTGAAGTACAGAAGTCAGAAAATAAAAAAACCAGCTCCTGAGACGTTTTTCTCACGTTCAAAATTTTCATTCAGAGCGTTCTCGTAGCCCATCTTCCGGAAGCCATAACTTTTGCTCCCAAACTCAGAATGACTTCATTTTTTTTTAACGGAAAGGTATTGAAAAGATCTATGCAATGAAAAAATAATTTTTAGATTTAGACTTACAAAAAAATTGGTTTCATTTCTTCTAACACCTGTCTTTTTAACAAAAAACAACAAAATTATAGTTTTATTTATTTATTTATTTATTTATTTTTTAATTTTTATTTCACGAAACATCCTCACACGTATGCTCTTTCCTCGCACTTCAAAAGTGATCTTGGAAATCAGAAACGTGAGGCCACTCAAGCTTTAGAAAATAATTTTTATTTTTAATTTTTTGCCTTACATTTAAATTTTCCACGAAAACACTTCTCGGTAACGTTTTCACCCTCTTCTTTCATCATTTTTATTTTTTGTGAACATAATCATTATCGCTATTTCGCAATCATGATTAATTGCAATAATTATTAATATTTAAAAAAAAAAACTATTTTAATTGTATCCGCGTATGCTCTTTTCTTGCGCCTTCAAGCGATCTAGAAAATCAGAAACGGTCACAATTTTTTAGTTTCTTGTTCTAACATTGCAGGATCCTCTAGCTTTGTTTTTCAACTGTCATTTTAATAATTATTTTCCTTTTTCATATTCTTAATTTTTTTTTTTGGTCGTTGGTTGTGTATGCTCTTTTCCTGTGCCTTTGAGCGATCTGGCAAATCAAAAACAACCACGATCACTTTTCTAACATTTCATTTGTAGGATAACTACTAATTTGTTTTCTGTAGAACCGCGTTGCTAGAATATTGTCAAAAACAAAAACAAAAACAACAAAAATCCCACAAAAATACCACCATTTAAAGACAATTGCTGAAACAAAAAAACAAAAAGTACGCTCAGGTACGCAATTATTTTCTGCTAGTGATTTATTTCAAGTTGGAAAGAACCTTGTGTTTAATCACTTTATCATATTGTTTTTACACGTAGACAAGGTGGATTTCATCACCACCAAAGCTACATCGGTGACGTGGACTTGACTACCACGCACCAACAGCATTTGCATCTGCATTGCACTTTGAGACCTAGTCTCATCACAACATTCGGTATTTACCTCGCCGCTGCTCTTCACTTATAGGTAATGCTGTCGTGCAGCGCATGCGAGTCACGCCTAAATAGCTATAACAACGAAGCCTAGGCATCATCCTGTAAATCTTCGGGGAGTTATAAGGAAACCATACACATTCATCCCTCCATCACCTTCCACCTTTTCACAAAACCTGCTGGACGTGGTGATTCACTCCAGAAATAGGCAAGTAAGAATTGGTGAGTCTCCTCCAATGCTCTAAGGGTTCCCGTACCAATTCTATCCGCACTGTACAGAATTAGGTATATCAGGACTAGGGTATATCGGAGGACGCATCTTCTTGGAGTAATAAGAGCCTACATCCACCATTTCACAGACATACTTGTATGATTGCATGAAACAATGATCATTCCTGAAGAAGTTACCTCATAAGCCAAAACAATTGAATCCACATGACTGCTTGCTGTTTGAAAACACAATAGTTTAGCATTTTTTTATCATAAAACTTGGCTGATATCAATGTGTTCATTGTAAAAGTTCAGACCCTAGTTGTGTTCCACAAAAAAATCAGTTCTCGACCAATTCAATACCAAGCGAAAACATCCAAACAATCCAACAACACAGATCAAACCATCACACCAATTTCATTAGCTTACCTCATCCAACAATACATTTGTCATAACTTGGCATCGGCTATATCCAACTGATATTGAGTGACTAGCATTCACTCCCCATATTGTCAATTGTCAAAACATCATCCATAGCTTGTTTCCAGCTATATCAAACTAATATTGGGTAACTTGTTTGAGTTCACTCATTATTCTGTCCACCATCACATTTATCCAAATCATAGCCAACACAAATCCTTTCACAACCATATCGTGATTAACCTATTCAGGTTACTCTCCCCGTCAATAGTCCAGAGCTTATTTAAGTCAAATCTACACAACGTGCAACAAATCGTCTAATAACTCGTCTCGAGTTACATCATCATCATATTGAGATAACTTGTTTGAGTTACTCTCCTTATCAGTCATCACAAGCTTATTCACGATAAATCCAAAGTAATCAAAGTCATAATGGTATTCACTCGCAGTCACAATCGTGAAAATGACGACGAAGAAGTCGCACAACCAGAACTCACCACTGAAGAACAAGAACAAGTCAATAGGGTGATAGAACAAAACAAAAATGAATATCACATTAGCGCATCCTAGCCATGGGGAAAAACTACCCCTGACTTTGGGACCAAAAATTTAAACAAACTCATCGACAATGGTGAATCTAGTTATCACAATGAAATACCAAACAATCAAATGGTTCTTGGCCGAAGAATTATTCACTAAAATCAAGATTTAACAAAGAAACTTGAGGAAACAACGATTAGAGCTGAAAGATTAAAAGACCTCAATCTAGATTCTAATACTCGCGACATGTTTGATAAACCATCCCCGCTTCTCCATTTGCACAAGAATGGAAAATTATGAAAGACACCATTCAGGGATTGCAAAACAATCGAAACAATTCAACTTTGAAGAATTGTGTCCTTATCCATTTGATCTGAAATATCATGATTACCATTTCGCCATCCTTTCAAATCCTAAGTTTGATAAATACAAAAGCAAAGGTGACCCCCGTGAACATGTCAAGGAATTTTACATGCAATGTCGGAAGTTGCCTATCGAGACACGTACCTTTACGATTATTCCCCAAAGTTTAGGAGGACAAGCTTTAGGCGGCTTTTCCATCTACCCAAAGGGTCGGTCCACGACATTTGCGAGACTTATCGAGAAATTTGTCAAACATTTTTCTTATAACCTAGACTCGAGATAACCATGCTTGATCTCTGCAACACTAAGCAAAGGCCAAATGAAAATTTTGCTTCCTTTTTACAACGATGTGCGCAGAATTGCAAGCTGATTTCCGCTTTCGTGCACGAGAAACAACTAGTTAGCATTTTTGTCCCTAATCTCAATGCCGAATTATCATTCCACATGCAAATGCATTGTCACGAATACAAATCGAAAAAGCCCTCATTTCTAAGGGCTTACTTAAAGCACCCTTTAGAGACCAACCTTATCGAGACACTCCTCAAAACCAAGACAAATCTAAATTCTTTAACCAGGAATCGAAATATCATCAACGATGGTGTTCGATTCCGCATGTCTGAAATGTCCAAAACCATCCCACCACATTAAAATCTAAACAACCAATCATTATCCCTAGAAAGGAAGTTCCTTCTTGGGATTGACGAAGAGAGTTCACTCCTCTCGGAGAAAGTCTATCTAGTGTCTTTCGTCATTTGGCAAATGCTAATATGATTACATATCCCATTGTCAGACCCTTCGAAGAAGGACAACCTAAACCAAATTGGTATAAAGACAACGAATATTGTGATTACCATCACATAAAAGGGCACTCCACAGATCGATGCATGCAACTCCGCCATTACGTCCAAGACCTGATTGAACGTGGAGACATAGAAGTCGAAAATACTTCTGAGACAAAAACACCTAATGAAAAACTTCACATGTTCAAAAATCCATTCCCTAACCATGATAAAAATTCAAAAGATAAGGGTCAATCATCAAGCAATGTCGAGTATGACTCAGTCATCTCGACCATAGATTATGACCAAGACTTAGTGGCAACTATAAAGATCAGAACTGACTGTGCGATCACCACTAGATAGAAAAAAATATGGGTCCCTACAACAAAAAAATCTGCCACTTCGTCCCGGCATCACCTCCTAATCCACCATCTAATTCCACCACCAATTCCTCTCCACAACCTACGATCGTCATTTAATATTGTCAAACAATTAGAGAAGACTCCCGCACAAATTTCAATCATGGAACTACTTAATTCTTCTCCCGCACTACAACGCATCCTTATGCAAACATTGAATAATGCTCGTGTCCCTGAGGACATCAATTCACAACAATTCCAAGCTTTAATTACACATCTTACAGTCCCCAATCCTATTTTATCTTTTGGTCCCGATGACATGCTTAATCCCAATATCGCTAATAATCATTCTTTATACGTCGAGGGTTACGGATCATCATTAAATATTTGTTCTATGAAAATTTTACATTGTCTAGGTTACCTTTGAAAATGATTTGCAAAACAATATCATAACCATTCATGGGTATGATAATAGCGAAAAGAAAGTCTCGAAGGCACAATCACGTTGCCCTATGCAAGTTGGACCCATCACTTTAGAAGCGATTTGTCATGTGGTAGATGTAGAAGTTGCATATAACATTCTTGTCGGCCGACCATGGATTCATGCCATGAAATTTGTCCCATCAACATTCCACCAATGCATTAAGTTTCCTCATTTGGACAAGGAATTTACATTACGTGCAGATCCCCAACCTTTTGAGTATTGTAGATTCCTCGAAGGACGGTATCGACATGATCACTATTGTCCATCCACAGATAAATACGCTTCACCTCGGATAATCCCTAATGAAACACGCATTGATCCTGATACACTCCCTAACAATAATCCGAAACCATCATCTCATAACCAAAACACATTTTCCAATCCATTATCATCTGCTAGTCAACCACCTTCCACCAGTCCTCCTCCCACTAATCAATCATCTTCTTCCACTAATCAAGCTTCTTCTTCCAGCAACAATTATTCTTCCACCACACCACCTTCTTCTTCACCTAGCCAATCTTCTTCATCCAACCACACCTCCTCTATTAAGATACCTCCTCCTGTGAATAACCAACCTTCATCCTTCAATCCACCCCCTTCTTCTTATAACCCATTTTCTTCATCTTTTAAGACTACCAAACTAACTTCCCCACCACATGAGGTACCTATTGGTCCCCCATCTCACACATTTAAAATCATTGACACGGGATGCGGTGAATATCAATTTCAAAAGATGGCAGACTCTTTTTATATCACCAAATCCCCACATAGCTATGGCAAACCTAATGCTCCACATCTGAAAATCCATCCCAATTACCAAATGGGTCAGTCAGTTTGGAAAAATTTTGGTCATCTTGACAATGAACATATTCCAAGTTCTTCAGGATCTTGGTTATATAATGATGACTTTGCTCCATGTTATGAGTCCCCTCAATTTACCAAAGCTCACCGAATAATGAAAAACATGCGATGGCAGGGTAAAGGACTCGGTCCAAATGAACAAGGTCGTTTAGACCCTATAAATTGCACACAACATCACGGTAAACATGGTCTAGGTTTCAAGGTGTTTGATGTCGCTCCCATAATAATTTCGAGTGACAATGATGACACCAGTTCTGATAATGAAATTAGATCTCCATGTAGTCTTTTTGAAGACCTCGCTGAAACACATCTTGCCTTTGAACATTTTTCTATTAATGTCATCAATTTTGAGCCTACACATCCGAGTCTCATAGACCATGGCCAACCACATCATGTAGCCATGGACATGTTCCAAAATGATGAAGCCATCGAAGAATTCCTTGGAACTCGTGACCAAATACCTACTTCAGACCATAGAAAAGGATTTGAAATCAATCTAAATGCATCGGCCTATTTTGGCGAAGAGATAAAATATTCAGATCCTTCACCGTCAGAAAATTTGGATCAAAAGCGCAAACAGAGGATTTCCCATAGTCAAAACCTCACCACCACCTTATCCAATAAACATGTCAAAAAATTCCAACAAACACCTGACACTGATGACCTACATCAACCATTAGCATCGTTCTCCGAAAAGGATACATCTAAAATGCTTGTAGAAGAAACAAAAGACATAAACATTGGCACCACTGAACAACCAAAAATTTTACAACTTGGCATTAGTCTGTCTGACCAAGAATGCATGGAATTTACAACACTCCTTATTGAATTCCAAGATATATTTGCATGGACGTATAAGGACATGCCAGGCCTGGACCCATCTCTTGTAGTACACCATCTTGTGGTACATCCAGATGCAAAACCTGTAAAGCAAAAACTACGTAAAATGCATCCCCAAGTTGCATTACTTGTTAAAGCCGAACTCGAGAAACTCTTGGAAGCTGACTTCATTAAACCTATTGATTATTCAGCATGGATATCTAACATAGTTCCTGTCGCCAAGAAAACTCCTGGCATCAGAATATGCACAGACTTCCGTGACATCAACAAGGCTTGTCCCAAAGATGACTTTCCCTTGCCAAATATAGACATGATTGTTGATTCTACGGCAGGCCATGAAATGCTCTCCTTAATGGATGGATTCTCTGGTTACAATCAAATACGTATTGCTGAAGGAGATCAACATAAAACGGCATTTACTACACCATGGGGCACCTTCTGTTATAAGGTCATGCCTTTCGGATTGAAAAATGCTGGTGCTACCTATCAACGAGCAATGACTGTTATCTTCCATGACATGTTACATGATATCATGGAAGATTATGTTGATGATATATTAGCAAAATCTAAAACACGAATAGGGCATCCAAGTGTGTTGAGACGCATTTTCGATAGATTACGTGAGTATAAGGTTCGTCTTAACCCAAAGAAATGTGTGTTTGGAGTAACCTCTGGTAAATTATTAGGGTTTATTGTCTCACGAAGAGGCATAGAAGTGGATCTTGCCAAAGTCAAAGCCATTATGGAAATGCCTCCTCCTCAAAACCTAAAAGAATTACATGAGTCTTCAGGGAAAGATACAATCTATTCGGCGTTTCATATCACAGTTGGCTGACAAGTGCCATCACTTTAATCAGTTACTCAAGAAAGATGCACACTTTCACTGGAACCACGATTGCCAAGATTCTTTTGCTAAGTTAAAAGAATACCTCTCTAGTCCACCTGTTCTTATGTCACCAGTTGCCGATAAACCTATGTTGCTTTATACATCTGCCACTGAACATGCCATAGGAGCTCTACTAGCACAACATAACAATCAAGGAAAAGAACAGGCTGTATATTACCTTAGTCGAACACTTATTGAGCACGAAATACGTTATTCCCAAATCGAAAAAGTATGCTTAGCGGTTGCCTTTGCATTCCATAAGTTACGTCATTACTTGCTCAATCACACAACTAAGTTGATTGCCAAAATTGATCCTCTCAAGTATTTGTTGTCCAGACCCATTCTCACGGGAAGAATGTCTAGTTGGGTTGTATTACTTAGTGAATTCGATGTTGAGTTTGTTCCACAAAAAGTAATTAAAGGACAAGCCCTTGCCGACCAACTTGTCGAGGCACCCCTTCCTTGCACAGAACCACTTCAGTTTTCTTTTCCTGATGAAGATATTCTACACATAGACATCGCGCCAGCTTGGACTCTATTTTTTGATGGATCTTGTAATCTCCATGGCTCAGGGGCTGGTATTTTACTTATCACACCCAACGGACATGTTATCCCCAAATCATTTCGCTTAGCACTCCCATGTACCAACAATATCGCAGAATATGAAGCTCTCTCGCAGGGTTAAAACTGGCTATATCTTGGAATCTTATAGAATTAGTTGTATTTGGTGATTCTTTACTTATCATCAAGCAAGTTACTGATGAATACCAGGTCAAGGATGAAAAACTTATCCCATATAAACGCATGGTGGATAGTCTTCAGAAGCTATTTTCGATTAATTAGATTTGATCAAATTCCCAGAATTCGTAATAAATCTACCGATGCTATGGCAACCATCAGGTCCCTATTAGAAATCGCATCTAGTCAACCCCAGGCACATTTTCTCGTTGAACATCTCTTAATGCCTACCTATGATCTTCCTGAAAACACTATGGTATGTGAGATCGTGGGTCGAATAACCCTTGGTACCACGATCTTTATACCTTCATTCGTGATAAAACGTTTCCTGCCGACATGAAACCAATGCATAAACGTGCTTTAGCACAACGTGCTTCTCGTTACACCATTTTAGCAGAAACTCTTTATAAACGAGGATATGATGGCACCCTGCTCCGATGTCTTAATCAGGAAGAATCCTCGAGTGTCTTAGCTGAAATCCATTCTGGTATCTGTGGAGCACACACATGAATGGTATCGCCTTAGCCAAGAAAATCTTGCGAGTTGGATACTATTGGCCCACCATGGAAAGTGACGCATGTCATTTTGTCAAACGTTGTCAAGCATGTCAAAAGCATGGAAATCTTATCCACGCACCTTCCCAGGCATTACAATCAATAACCACACCATGGCCCTTCTCTCAATGGGGACTTGACCTCATTGGTAAAATCAGACCAACATCTTCCGATGGACATAAGTTCATCATTACCGCTACCGATTACTTCACTAAATGGGTAGAGGCTATGCCTCTCACTTATGTTACCGGTAGCCAAATATCAAAATTTATTTTCAATAATCTCATATATCGATTTGGTATTCCATCCGCTCTGGTTGTAGATAATGGCAAATCATTTAAAAACCAAGATGTAAAAGACCTAGCCAAACGTTTTCACATCAAACTTAAGTGGTCTACTCCATACTACCCTCGGGGCAGTCGGCCAACGGAAGCAACCAATAAGACCTTAAAATCCATCATGGAAAAGTTTGTCAACACCCATGGACAGAAATTGGCATACTCAAATTTACCCCACTCTTTGGGCTTCACCGTACATCTTACCGCACGCCCACCGGAGCCACCCCATTTTCCCTTGTTTATGGTTGTAAAGCCATTTTACCTATTGAGATAGAACTCCCATCCTTCGAGGATCTCCCATAAAGATTAATTAATGAGGATGAATACCGACATCCACGGCCAGGAGCTTGAGCTTCTCGATGAAAAATGACTTAATGCTCTCAATCATCTTCAAGTCTATCAAAAACGCAACATGTTATCATAAAAAGGTAAGACCCAGAGAATTTGAAATTGGTGACCTTGTTTTAAAATAAAATCAAAAGAATACCACTAAAGAATGAGAAAAACAAGGAAAATTTGAGCCTAATTGGTTAGGACCCTATGTAATCACAGCTAAATTTGGCTCTGGAGCCTATAAATTGGCCACTGCAGATGGTCAAGATCTTGATGAACCAATGAATGTAGTTCATTTAAAGAAATTTTATCCTTGAGATGTTCACTATTCCAGGATACAACATGTACATTGTTCCTTTTGTCTTGCTTATCTCCAAATAATTCAAATTTATTCATTTCCATTGGCAGACATTTTCATTATCAAAATCACATCTTCATATTTATCATCATGAGACAAGTGCTAATATAAATCCTATTAAGTTTGTGAGCATCATACTTCTTCCACTTTCAGTCGCTTTCCTCTATGGTCATACACAGAAGCTTTGCGATGGTAATATATCCCTTCTAATACATTCTCTCTTCATAACAAAGCTCTAAACTTCGTTACCCGGTTTGTTTGGTCGTCCATCTCGGTCTTCGGTGTTGAACCCTCGCATCCTACTAGCTAGTCGTGTGGGAAATTTGAGATTGGGGGCGAGATGTTTCTTCCTAAATACAAAGCACTATTGCAAAAAAATCCATCAATTCAATAACTTATGAATAATTCATTGTCACATCTTTCGTCCTTCATAGTCTTTGGTGTTGAGCCCCCACACTTCTTACTAGTGGGCGTGCGGAGATCGGGAATGGAGGAAGGTGCCCTTACTCGTCTACGTCTTGTCTTCGGTGATAAACCCTTGCCTCTTACAAGTGGCATGGGGCAAAGCGTAGAGGGTCATTCTCATACAAGCATAAAAACATTGCAAAATATTCCAAAAAAAAAAAAAAAAAAAAAAAACAAGAAAAACAAACAAAAAGGAAATTCACTCGCCTATATTTTGCCTTTGGTGATGAGCCCTTGCTTCTCACTAGTAGCATGGGGCAAGGCATAGGGAGTCATTTCAAAAATACAAAATCTTACAAAGGCTTTACAAATTATAGAATCCCCAAACACGTAATTTAGATGCCTAAGTGAAGAGAGAACTATCCCTTAACCTCATATCTTATCAATCAAAGCGGAGCCACATAACCTGTCATCTAAGTCTAGCATGTGACTCATAAAGTGAAAGCTATTTTTGAAACCGGTTTAGTACCATTATGAAGAATGGAGTCACAATTTCCTAAAGGGATTGTTGTTAGCATTTGTCTCTATATTCATTATCTACCTCCTACGTCCTTCTTGATTCTTGGTGATGAGCCCACACATCTTACTAGTTGTGTGGAGTCAAGAATGGAGTTGGAATTCTTTTCATCATATCATCACCACCATATCATGCCAATGGAAAGTGAATTTATGTTATTTTGAGCATAAGTTACAATGCGGAACACGGTACATCGTCTCTCAAAAATAAGTCTGCACTCTGGTCCATAAATTGTCAATCACAATGTAAAAATCAAAAAACATTTGAAAATCGTAAAAAAATCCAAAAACAATGTAAAAATCCAAAAATCAAAAACATTTGAAAATCATCAAAAATCCAAAAACAGTGTAAAAATCCAAAAATCCAAAAACAGTGTCAAAATCCAAAAATCCAAAAACAATGTAAAAATCTAAAAATCAAAAAACATTTGAAAATCATCAAAAATCCAAAAACAGTGTAAAAATCTAAAAATCCAAAAACAGTGTCAAAATCCAAAAATCCAAAAACAATGTAAAAATCCAAAAATCCAAAAACATTTGAAAATCATCAAAAATCCAAAAACAGTGTAAAAATCCAAAAATCCAAAAACATTTGAAAATCGTCAAAAATCCAAACACAGTGTAAACATCATAAAAATTCAAAAACATTAGAAAATCCAAAAAAATTATAAAATTCAAAAACAAACATTAGAAAATCCAAAAATCCAAAAACAAAAACATTAGAAAATATCCAAAATACAAAAACATTTGTAAAATTTTCAAAAGACCAAAAACATCCACAAAATTGTAAAAACTCAATAAGTAACACAGTTCATCCTTTGAACTATTATCCCAAACGAATGGTCCAACCACCTTATGACTACCAATTTCAAACCACTTCTCCTCGCGTGAATCCTTGCTTGGGAAAATCCGGCTCTCATTGTTTCCTTGTTTGAGAGGGGCTGACCGATCCTTTGTACCTCTGCTGGGGGCACATCTAATCAATCATCACCGTGGAACACGTTAGGGACATGTTCTGGTTCTTGTGTTGCATTATTAGTGGCAAATTATTAATTGCTTTCTTGTGTCTTGATATATTACAAGGGGCATCTTGATTTTATATATCACGGTGTTCTCTGTAATATTCTTATGTTATCGATTGCATGTCATTATCTTGGGGCATCATACTTTCTTGATGGCCTGCTCTGCCATGCTCTCTTCCATTTACATATAAATGCTAGGGCATCAAACCTTTTTGATGGCTTTTGTCTATGCTTATCACGCACATTACACTGAGTCTAGTCATCATGATCTTTTATATCATGATGCATCCTGTTATGTGTTATATTAAAATTAAGATGCTTTTCGTCACGTGAGTATCTTCCTGCATGATCAACATCTTACTTTGCACCCCATCCATTCACCCATACTAATATATTCTCCGGGTTTGTGAATCCTACTTGATCAGCAGATTGCAGGTTTAAGCCGAATCCTACTTGCACGATCTTTCTCAAGTAGCATTCACTATCCAGCAGCTCCTTCTCCCCCACCATGATCACCATGTATTTGATCCATTCATTCTCACTTCTCATTTTTACTCCTCCGCCCCGCTTATACCCATATTACCCTTCTCACCATTCACCTGTCCCCTCTCACCCATTGGTATTCTTTCCTTTCACCCGTTTTCTTCCCGCTTGACAATCTTACTTAATAACCCCTTCTATATGGAATCCTCAGTGGAGGTTTACCCTCTCGCTAAGATCTTCCCGCTGTAGAAGCTTCTTCACCACATGCCCTCTCATCAAATAACCATCACCACCAAACACATCTTCCAACTCCACCTCTTCTACTTCCCATTCCCGCATCATTACTCTCACCACGTGGGCATCCCAATTAAGGA